>JBAMHZ010276861.1:0-13379 GCA_037177395.1 Alpinia galanga | reverse complement strand
GGTACCCGTACGGTGGGGGCCTGCTGGAAGTGTGCGCACATTCTTAGACTGGGACGAATCTCCCTTGTGGTCCCCTCGTTTGTCAGATAGGAAAGTTTATACCTATGCCGAGCTGTTCATCTTCCACTCGGCCTTTCTGCATGGCCGAGCTGTTTATATTCCACTCGGCTTTGTTGTATGGCTGGGCTGTTGGGCTTTTATTTCGACCTCCTCTCATGGCCGAGCCGTTTGTCGTCTATTCGGCTTCCGTACTTGGCCGAACTACTTTTCTTCCACTCGGCCTCTTTACATGGCCGAGCTATTTGTTCTTTTCATTCAGACGCCCTGGGGTCGGAGTGCTGACCCCATTTAACTTACTCTCTTGATCCTACTTTAGGTCTCATCTTTTGTCAACCAATAGCGTTAGGGGCACATTTATGGTTGTATCAAGGACTTTTTTTTTTTCTTTCTTTGTTTACCATGCATTTGATTCACAAAGAGTAGTGTATAGATAATACAATTAGGAATATTTATTTATTTTAGTTTGATTAAAAAATAGATATTTTATTTGAATCTTTATATTTAATTTGGAAGAGTGTTACGTTATACTATAAACTAACAATGATTTTCACAATAAAATTTATTCGTCATCTAATTCACATGATTAACTTGAACCGTTCAATTTGACTAGCTCGCCAGATTCATTTGATATGTTCGGCCAACTAGCCTGCTCGACCCATTAAGTTCAACCAAGTCAACTAGCTTTGAGCCAACCAATCCGAGCGCCCCAGATCTCAGGACTGCCGGTGACAATTCACATGAATCGAAACCCTGGAGGAAACCTAGAGTCCAGGTTATCTTCTACTAAAAATACCAGTAAACTTGGAGATCAGAAAGTTGGGTTCCCAATTGTGCCATGTCTTGATGAAAGATCGACAAGTTTCCTTTTGATGTTAATGTTTTTAACAAAGCAAAGTTGTGCATAGTGTAAATGGACCGAATATCGTAATTTACTGAGGTATTTCATGTTTGCTCTGATCCTAGCGAAGCGTCTACTATACAAATATTGTTTTTGAACAAGGTCGCCAAATTTGACTTTCATATATAACAAACAAACGAGATGACTCAGACGGGTGTATGGTTGAGAGGGCATACGCCTTATCATGGCATGTTGCGGTCATGTCAGAGGGGCCTCAACAATGGATAATCCTCCAGTAGCTCGCGTTCTGAAAGCGTGTCATTCTCATTTTGAGGTGTCCATAGAACCTCCACGGCCTGAAAACAGATTGTGCAAAAACAAAATTCCTTAAATCTTAAACAACCGTGAAACATTAAGACACGTTTGTTCACAAGAATGTTTAAGAAATGGACAGTATACCAATGTTTTGCTGGAAGGAATGGAACCGAGCTTCTGCAGTGCTGCTTTCAAGTCACTGCTGCTGTTTATGACAGGAAGCTTGTATACACCCTGAGCGGCAACCAGAATTGTAACCTGTAAATCGTAGAAAAATCGTAGACTGAAACATAATAGAATCGTAGGAATGACAAGAATTACACTGATAAATTTCATGACTGACTGAATTCATGTGTCTCAGAAACATTAAAAAAAAAATACAAATTTGTTGTATTTGTCCAGCATGCCTATTGGATTCTGGCAGTGTTGATTGTGGTAAATATGCCTAGCTTGAGGACTATTGAGACCACGAAAAGACACAGACAATTATTTACTGTCACATGGTAGAGGATCACCATTACTTGAAATACATTTTTGTGTTTCACACACTACTCTCTTAGTCATCATCACATGACTGAATACTACTACACCAGAATACTACTACACCAGCAAACTATGAAAACCATGTAACATTCGCATCTGCACAGACAAAGTAAATCTTTTGGTGGAAAAAAAAAATAAAAGTGGACAAAGTATTTGTAGCAAAGAGGAAGAGTGAGACATGCAAGTCTGCCAAAGTGGAAGACAGAGTCAAACGTGTTTTTGTGCCTAACAAAGTGGAGGTTACATGACTAGACAAAACTAATGGAACATGATAGTATAGGTGTAAAACGGGAGCCAAACTGGCCAGACATGAAAAGAAACAGGCCCATTAGGTCCGGGTCGTACCCAGCCCAAGCATGGCCAGTTGACACCTCTACGTGCTAGGATTAAGGTCAAACCTCAGTTGTCCAAATTTTAATCAACAAAAGCAAATGACGCTAAATTTCATGAAAATCCCAAACATACAAATTCAAGCTCCTAGTTAACATAAGAAGGGCACTACTTGATGTAAGAATTAGCTAGTCAAGGGAATGACGGAATACAGCTACCTTATTACTCCACAACTCATACTCCTGAAGTGAACTAAGACAATAATCTTTTCATAAATTATAAAAGCAAGAAATTAAAGAACTGTACATACCACAATATACTCATTGCTGAAACCTTTGAATATTTGATTACTTGCCTTTTGTCTTCTAATGCTATTCACGTTTACCAGTGTTTCCTCATCAAACTTACCGCGCTCCTCAATTGAAAGCTGGTTAAAACGTCTCTCCCCATCTTCTATACTTCGCTTTATATCCACCTTTTAAATTTCAAATAGCAAATAAATGTTTAAGTTATTTTTTAAAGAAGGGAATGCAAGAAATAACTCATGTGACACAAGACAAAGGTTAGAACTTAGAATGAGAAATTCCAAGAATCAAAGGTCTTTGAATCTTTAAAGTTTTTTCAAAAAAATCTTGCAAGCAACCTATATTTCTCAAGAAAGGATGGTTGTTGAATTTGAACAAGTAATCTTATCCTTGAGCACTTTTCTGAGTTTGTACCTCGTACCCAATCATTTAGATAAAGAGCAAAAATCACAAGCTGTTGTTGGGTTGGGTTTACCTCTATGTGAGAATGGCCCAAGTGAAGCCCATATGGGAATCTGATTTTATTGCAGCCAATTTTCATCAAGTGTTCCAATTCAGGTTGATATGTCCCATCGAATTAAAATTGTGTCCCCATGGTAGTGGCTTAGAGTTGATCATTTTAGAGTGTGGTGATCCAATCTGAAGTTCCCCACAGATTGTTAGTAAGCATGCAATTGCCATCTCAGTCTCTAGATTTTGTTGAGAAATTTCCTTGTCTTTGAGATTGGTTGTTTCCTTTGCAAAAAGATGCTTAATCATGATAGTTGTAGTACACCTCTAGTTATATCTAAAGTGGATATTATTATTTGTTATGGTTTTCTTCATTTCTTCAAATTGGAGGGTTTTTTCCACAAGAAAAGTTACCTGCTCTTGTTTTAGTGATTGTGTTCTCTACCCAGATTCTAGTTCAGGTTCATAGAGATGGAAAGTAGATTCACGAAGCATTCAATTTCTTGTTATTTGGATTTTCAAAATATCTACCATAAATCTTAATTAGTCCTTTGTTTATCAGGATTATGTCAAGATACAGAATAATAATCACAAGTCAGCAAATGCTTATTATTTTGATGCCAAATAGCTTACCACCACATAGAGAATATCATCAGAATTGCAGTTAGTACATATTTACTAAATTGAAGTATTACTTACAGAAGAATAAGCAGAAATGCAGCAGTCAGGATGACGAAGCAAAGCTAATGTTGTTTCTAGAACACAAGAAGAATAGCATCAAAATAAGGTTAATTACAAATTACAAATAAAAAAAATGCATCATTCATCAGTGTCAAATTAACTATGTAGCTAAAGAAAACTGAGGCAATACACCAATCTACTAGGTTTAATTGAGAGTATATTTAACTACCTAGTCCTAATACTATTACCAGAAAATATGCAAATTAAATGACAATACATTTTAGTAAATTATGGAGTTGAAGACAGTAATCACGGTTAAGATTGCTATGTAAAGAAATATTGATGTGAATAACTTCACAATCTTAAATTCATAAATTTTTCTTAGGGATTTTTTACTTGGAAAAAGTGGAGGATGGGAAGGAGAAAGGAAAAAACAAAATAGGGAGGAAAGTTACAATCCTTAGTTTACATATTTATAGATTTGCTTAATTGAATCTGAAGGTAAGGAGGAGGGATGTAGCCTTAATATAGTTAAATGTGAACAAATGGCCTGGCAATACATAGAGCTCAACAGCGAGATAAAAGCTATGTAATCAAATTATAGTTTGGAAGCATGACTGCTTATTGTAGTTATACAAGGGCAAGTAGCAAGAGGAAAAAGAGGATAGGGAAATCATCATAAAAAAATTCCCTTGTGGTATTCACCAAAAATTGGATGGAAACAAGATGGATAATTTGTGTTGGCTAAAGAGCCACTGCCAACAGCAATTGATCAAATGACTAAATAATGAACTAAAAGGGCTAATAATACCATTAGTTCATGACAAATGCATGTGATTTTACAAAAAAAGTACAAATCTAGTTTAAAAGGGAAAGTTAGTTGATGCTGACAAATTTTACAGTGGTTCAGTAACATTCTGAAATGCCAGAATTTTTAAGGGATTGATCCGCAAGATAACATATGGTTATAATATTTTGACTACTCATTTAGCAACAATATCAATCAACAAAGAATTAAAGCATCTCTGATTAATGAAACGAATTAAATAAGGAGCCATTAAATCATGATTCATATTGTCATTTTTTTAGGAAATGATTAGCCACGTGGATAAAAACAGAGAATACTAGAAAAAGAAGCATCAAAACAATGTTGTGAAAGCAACAGACATCCTGTTGAATTTTAGATCATAATATCCTACTGAAATAGATTTATAGTACCTGTCAAAACATAATTCAATCCCTCTGGTGTAGATGTATCTGCAGCTTCAGCAATGTTATCAAGATCCCTCTGAAATGATCGTGCCATGCCTAATAGACCAACCTACAAAGTTCAAAATAATGTCTTGCAGAGTGAGTGTTTGTACGAATTAAAAGCACATTCTCAATCAATAAAATGCCTATGTAAAAACCTTATTCTGGATTACTTTTCAAGCAACTTGTTGAGATACTCAGACACAACAAGGGTTATCTGCTAACACTTACAAGGAAACAAGATAGAAGATACTATTTTACAAAATTTTCCTGTCAAACAACAGATAAGCAAGTGATATCTGATCTGCTGCAACTATATTTTGGACGACTTCACTTCACAAATTAAACACCATGACCAATCTTATCAGGAAAGAATTTAATGGAAGTTGCTCACTATGTTCAAATGGACGGGATCTGAGCTTCACCTATCCTAGTGTCACTTCACTCTACTAGAGACTGGCAGTAGCTTTTTGGATGAGAGAAACAACTGACTTTTCAGGAATCATATTCCAACAACAAAGAGAGCTATGGAGCACCTGCAAATTCCATTTCAATTTCAATCAGCTCACCACAGGTACTCAAAAGCTTTTGATAACGGCATCAGAGATTAACCTTCATGCGCTTTGTTTCTCTTTTATCTATAATTACTGATTTGTTTGAACCACTCATTTTTGTCAAAAGCTCTAGAAATTTAAGTTGCTAATGTCTTGGATTCCAAAGCACGGGATCCTATCCTAGGTGCTTTCCCAAGAGAAAAGTAAGGCTCTTGCATTGCTCAAGGCACTAGTTGGTAGGCTAGGTACTCACCCAAGTGTAGCAATGGTTTTTATTTTAGCAATTATTCAAAGCTTACCTCCTAAAAACATTTTCCTAAAAAATGAAGAATAAAAAGAAGGGAGGAGATGAGAATCCAAAGTAAAAAATAAATCAATGTTCAAGAACCTATTCTTTGATATATGACGTCTTCTAGAAGTAATTTTTTATTCAATATAACATAACTGAAGTGTAAATTGATAAAATTTCAACTGATAGCAAGTTGCATCCTTAGCTTCTTAATTAGTAACATATGTTTAAAGATGAATTTAAAGAGTAAAAAATAGCTGAAAAAAGGGCTAAGAAAAGTGCAGTGAATGGAGAAACGCATTAGGTAGATGAGGAAAGGGTTATGGTGTTGCTAAAAAGTGCTGCCAGCTTCACATCAATACAATACCGTCTTAAACATGAACTATTAAATTATGATACTTCATTAAAAGAAAGGGAAAATAAGTCAAAAATAACGATTGCTGTAGCTATGTTGTAGTTCCTTAGGTAGTCATCCAATTGACCCAAATTCTACTTCTTATTAAGGCAGCTTAAAGGCAGAAAACAATCCAGACAATTAGGCACAGTTAGGGGTGCAAATGAATCGAACATATCCGCGAGCTTTTTGAGTCAGTTTGAAAAATATTTGATTCGTATTCAAAATTATCGAATTCGAGTTCCATAATTTTTTCAAGCTGAATTTGAACCAATAATATTTTGCTCGATTGTTCATGAGTTGCTCGCTAGCCAACCTCAAATCGAACTTTATATATTTTTACACGATTTTAATTTAAATATGCTGAAATTAAAATTTGAATAACTCGAATTGAGCTCGAATTTGAGTCATTTAAAATTACAATTCGATTCTTCTTAAATCAAGGTTCGAACAATTCAACCCGAACTCGAGCTCAAATTTATTTCAAACCGAGCTCAAGCCAAAATTATTTGTATTTTCGAGCTTTGAATCAAATTCGAATATCACATATATTTTTCAAGCTCGAGCTCAAATATTAATATTTTCATACTATTCAGCTTGATTTGGTTCGTTTGCACCCTTATGCACAGTCCTTTTCTAGTTGAATCCTTATTGAAGTTGATATCTTGGCACTTGAGTAGTATTAGCAATGAGCCCGTGTTCCTACTCATGAACAGTTGATACTGTGTAACTTTGGCATTTACGAAAGAGCCATACGCATCAAAATTAATCCTGGAGTAAGTAAAATATCAAAACCTTTCGTAGGGGATAATAGCCACATCCGACAGTCAGTATGCAGGAGTAAAAGAATTCCAATATGGTGTTGAGAATTGATTGATACTAGTGTAAGAAAGATCAATAGACCATATCTATGGTGAAGCCAATATTCCCACGCATTGGTGCCAAATTAAATATCTGTTGTTACAGGCTTATCCATTGGATGCATGCATAATTCTTAAGGAAATAAATATCCATCTCCGAAAATCGCATGATGGTACTTATGTTATTGTAAATTGCTGCCTCGAGTTTAAATGAAGTTAATCTATTCCCGTGAGAGTGCCGCTAAGGCCCCAGAAGAAAGGGTTCACGGAAATAGAGGAAACGAAGCCTAACCAATAAAGCAAGAGGTTGAACCACATTAACGAAGAAACTCCAAGGAGGAGGATGCCCATACCTGAAGCTTGATGACGCTGGTCTTCTGCGTGGCCGTTAGGACGCTTCCATCACTGTCCCTGTCCGAGAGAAACCCAGAAAGCAGAATCACCGCAGCAAACCCCATCATAAGGAGGAAAAACCCCGATCCCGCACCAAAACCCACCCCAAAAGCCGGTCCGACGTAGAAACCACCTCCGAACGGAGACGGCGCATAGTAGGGCGCCGAGTACGAGAAACTCGAGCTGGAAGGAGCGGAATAGCTCCAGGAAGAGGAAGAGTGCGAACGAGAGGGCGAAGAGGAGAAAGCCCTCCCGCCCATCCTTCCTCCGGACGCAGCGAGGGCCCCGTGGGGATCAGCGGTGAGGAGAACACCAAGCAAGATAAGGGCAGCGGCCGGCTTTTTTATCCTTTCTATGGCCTCGAGCACAGTGCTCCATGCCGCCTCTAAAGGGCCCTCCTTCTTATCCCTCCCGCCTTCGGACGGTGGCACGACAGCACATCTGAGGGAAAATCCGACGTGCTTGCGACCTCGATAATGGGGGAATCGTGGCTGCGGAATCCGTAGGAGAGGATGCCATCGGAGGAGGTAGAGAGGAGGGCGCGGCCGCTTGGGCGGCTCCTTCAAGACGGACATGGTTTCCAGCAACGAAGCGGAACCCATTCGAGCGGAATCGAACCCTGAAACCGAAACAGCGCTTTGGGAGAGGAACGAACTGCGCCACCGTAACCGAGAGGCAATGACCATGCCCAAAAACCCGACCAGCATGGACAGATGAACCGGCATGGACCGGATCGGTTGGATTTTGACACGTGGGGTCGAAAATTATCGCCCGAATGGCGCTTACTGCGCGATGATTGGACGACAAGGCTCGGCGAGACTGCGTGTCCCACCCAATAGCCACTCCATTCGTGTGGGGAAAAAAATTTGCACCGATGAATGGTTTCTAATCTGAGATATTATGTGAGTTTGAATTTATTGAATATTTTAGTGATTTAATTATTTTCTCTTGCCTCCAATTGTACAAAAGAACCAAGAGATTTTGCTCATGAATTATTTTTCTTTTGATAGCTAAGCATTTAACATTAGTTCACGATAACAAATAATAAATAAATGTGTCATATATCTCCAGTATCAATATTTATTTAAATTATCATATTTATACATGATTTGTTGTCTATAATCGTTAATATTTATTTCCTAACTATTTGATAAAATAATTAGATTGTATTTTCTGCTAATATCGTTTCTCTAGCGATTGTCTATTGTGTTTGATCCTTTTGTAAATTACTGTTGATCTAAGGTGAGGTCTAGTAGGCATTGGCCTCATGTTCATTTAAAAAAAAAATCGAATCAATTTTTAGAGGAGCTCAAAAATTAATATAAGGGGTTTAAAAATTAATCTATTAATATATTTTTAAATTCAATTCAGGTCATAAGAACTCTAAGAATATCCATATTTTATTTAAAAACAATTGAAATTATAAGAAAAATATATTTATGATCATCCTTTGTCATGTTCTATGTAACTGGGTCGACGAGGTGCTTGGGAAATTATAAGAAATTTGTTAAACAATGAAAGAGCCTTCTCGTCCATCATTTTTTTTTTTTTTGAATTTTCTAAATTTTTCTTATTAAATCTATATATGCGAATTATTTAAACGCAATCACACAGACACACACAAGGTTAATTAATGATAGTTAAATTTGAATTAATGGTCACTGAGCATTGCCACTGCAATTTAAGATCACGCATACATTTTGAATTTTGATAACCCAAATAATAAATTGCAAAACTAGTCAACGCCAATGCAAATTTATTCCATAAATTGAACCAATCCGTTGAATTCCTCCTCGCGCCACTGCCTCGAGTATCGTCGTCGTCGCCTCAGTGCAGCCCCCCGGAAAGCGAGGCTTTGAAGTCGAAATGACCGGCGGCGGCGGCGTTGGCGGTTTTGGGGACGATGCAGGCTTGCGCGCACATGGTGGAGCAGGCGACGTTGGCGACCTTGCCGTTGGCACAGCGACTGTAGCATTGAGGGAAGCAGAAAGTTGCCTCGGCGGCGGGCGCCGACGAGGCCACCAGCACGGCGACGAGGAGGAAGGCAACCACAACCATCTTTGCGCAGGCCATTTTTATATGTGCAGCGTGCGTGGGGATAATGCTAATAATTGATACTAAGAAGCAAATGTATATGTAAGCAGAGGGCTCGAGGACTTCTGCTGAAGGATTGATGGTTAATTGGCTGCGAGGAAGGGAGGCGAGGGCGAGGGGTTCTTATGCAGCTTCGGCATGGTGAAGGAGTGGACGCGCGGTGGCGGCGGGCTGGCTTGGTTGGATTTGACCGGATCGGATGGACAGAAAGCAGCCAGACTATATAATTAAGTGGACGACGTTATTCTTGGAACTGTTTTAATTAATTAACATTGGTTAATTATACGCAGATAAGACGCGATCGATTTAATTTGATCTCTCTTATTTTGAAATGCCACAGAGATTTCCAATGATTAGTAACTAAATTTTTATAAAATGTCACGGAGATTTGATTCTACTACGAAAATATGAAATTTGATGTCGCATAAAATCCTAATAAACAAAAAAAAGAAGGCAAAACGAGGCAGACTTTCCGGGAAGCGTCGCCTGTTATTGATCAATCTTCCACGGTGCTCATGATCAACCATCGAAAAACCTCATCTTGCTCCATCATCGCTCTCTTTTTCTTCTTTTTTTTTTCTCACCGCCGTCTTCATCTCCCTCGACCTCGACGCCTCCGTAGTCTGCAGCTACGGCCGCCGACTCGAGCTCATGGCAGTAAAACCCATATAAAGGCGCCGCCTTCCCCTAAATTCTAGCCTTGTGAATTAATTGCCGATGACGACGACAGAGACTCCT
Source organism: Alpinia galanga (assembly GCA_037177395.1). Taxonomy (NCBI): domain Eukaryota; kingdom Viridiplantae; phylum Streptophyta; class Magnoliopsida; order Zingiberales; family Zingiberaceae; genus Alpinia; species Alpinia galanga. The sequence continues at coordinate 3,284 of JBAMHZ010276861.1, read as the reverse complement.
GCAGGATGTTGGAGCTCTTCGAGGCCCTCTACCACTAGAGGAACGGGCGCCTGCTCCACCTGGAGGCCGCCCGCGACGGCGCCGACGGCAGCGGAGAGGATCCAATCTGGGATGGCGGCTAGATCAGACGGGATCTACCTAGGATTAATTCAGAAACGTGTAGGTGGTCAGGGAAGGAGTTGGAGGCGGAGAGCGCGGACGGTGTCCCGCCGGTTTAGCAACGCTGCGGACAGCGACAGCGATGCCGCAGCTCAGAGTTAATTAATTCGCCATCAGTGCGATTACACCGATTGTGATCGGCGACGACTGAACGTTTCGTGCCTAGATCTGCTTCCCCCGTGAAGAGGGACAATTACCGTGCTTCCACGTGTCGTCTAGTCGAGTGAAGAATGTACGCGTAGAGATTTACCGAAACGCGGGCCCTGTAATGTATAAGAAAGATATGCCGCGTTGAACTGCACGTTTGCCTGAGAATAACCCGATAAAAAAAAAGTCACTGAAGTCCAATGAATTGCAGGTTTTACCATATCATTTATTTTAAAATGAAATAGTTATTTATTTATTGTTCGGAAAGTTAAAAGTTGTACATTTTTTAGTTTTCGTGAATTTTGCTGAAATTAGTGAGTCATAATGACTCTTATCACCGATGAAATTAATTAATATTATGGTGTAAAATTAAGACGTTTACTTGTAAGTACACAGGCGGGCCCGCGTGTCTGCGTGCGTGGATAGTGAACTGTCTCATGCGTGAGAGTCTTCCTTCCCCTCTTCTCCCTCCGAGTGTGCTCTCTTCTCCCAGCGACGAAAAAAGTAAAACAAATCTCAGATCGAGCAAGCAACAACTTGAGCGGAGGAAGTAGCGAACGCGTTGATGCCTCTCGTTTCGAGATCCAAAGAGAGGCCTTCCAGTCTCGTCCCCATTTCGCAGCTTGCTGTACCCTAACTGCATTTTTCTTCCCTGATCGATCGATCGATCAATCGACCGGAGGGGTCGGTTCTCCTCGGTGGGAGAATGGAGAGGACTGTGCCGGAAAGCTTGTCCGGTCACCGAGTTGTTCGCGTGCAAGCTCCGCTGGTAAGTTCGTTTCGCTCGTTTTCCTTCGTTTCCTTTTCCGACTCTTTCTGCTTATGATTTGTAGTTTCAGTTTGTAAATGAGATGATCTGGAAACGTTATTTTTGGAAGATTTGAGACAAATTCGTGGATGAGGATTCGGGGAAGCCTTCATTTTGGGTGGTCTTGGCTGCAGCTTACTGAAAAGTTTCATTTTTAATTTATAAGGAGAGTCCTCGATCGATGATAACAATTTTTTTTTTTTACTTCGTTTGTCTGGCTGCATGTTTTCTAATAAGCTAAATCGTTCGTCTTATGGTAAGATTTGAGTCAAATTCTTTGGGTGAGGGTTCGGAATGCCGCTTACTTCTGATGAGCTAAATCGTTCGTGTTATTGTTAATCTCCCAAGCAAAGAGTGGATACGTTGATCTCGAGTTTCGACGTTTCAAATGTTTTTTTCCCTTTCCTAAAATACATTGTCGTAATTTCTGGTTATTAGTTATCTTTCATTTGGTTCTAGAGGAAGAAGTTGACCCGGTATAACTCGATAATCTTGATGTATTTGATTCTTCCACATGACTAATCTTACTGTGTGATTCATCTGAAAGGTTATCATGGTCATAGTTTTGTTGGCCCCCTACTTTACGGAAAAGACTGAGATGGATGTTAATGCCACCGTTTATCTAGTGATCGTAGTTACGATAAGAGAACACCAGCACCAAGAAATTATGTTTGTCTCCTATCCTCCATTGCTGATAAATTCATATTCTTTGTTGCTGCAGCTATGCTCTTCATCTGGATCTGGCTAATTGTTATTACAATCTTTTGCTATATAGAATATAGTGGAATTGTACTTGGAGAATAGCTTGTAGCGTTTACATAGTTTGACATACGGTGGCTGGGATCAAAGCCTCACTTCTGATATAGATTAACCAGGAGAACTTGTTTTCTTCTCATGTACTTGCCCTAATTTTCTATTGAACTCTGTTTTATTTCATTACTTGCTTAGATTAGCTTGCAAGTTAAATTCATGTTATTTCATCATGCAATCATATAGGCCAAGGTATGGCCTGCACAATCGTGATATTGTTGGATGGCATAGTTAAAAAATTGTTGGTCAACAATTTTACAATATAGATGGAGCTTAACAGAATTTCTGAGAAACAAATAAATTTACTCTTATCAAGGACAATTATGTGCAGAAAAAGATTTTGGTTGATTGTTTGGTTCCATTGTATAGGTTACATTAGGGCTTAGGTAGAGGTTTAAGAAGTCCCAATTTTGTTCCTTTTGGATGTGGATGTTGCTAGAAATAAAGGTTGTGCTTTTCATTCTATGTTATCCAATGCTTTTCCTCTTTTAGCCAGATTGCTTGTGTTTGTTAAACCAGCAAGAGTGAAAAGAATTGTCTACTCGACCAGAGATCTTAACATAAGAAATTTAAAGGATCAGATCCAGGCATGCATCAGACAGAATTGAATACTAATTTGATGTATTGCATGGGCATTGGGCCTTTCATGTGATACTGTGCTGTTGAGCATACAAAAGTTATAGTGAACTTTATTCTACTGTGGGGATGCTAGAATTTTCCTTCTCTCTATATATGCTTTTAGTAGGCACATTATACTATAGTGTTGCTATGGAAAATATCAGTTTGTATCTATAGGTAGATAAATATTGTGGATAATTGACTTATCTTCAAATCATTTGGAAGTGTTTGTTTGGTCATAATGTATCATTTATGATGTAGAATCTTTTGCTTTGGCCCTATAAATGTTTTTGAAAAATGTTCCTCAGCTTCAAAAAATATTAGTGTGCCTTCACTCCAAATCCTAAGTTCTTCCCAATTGCTAACTTCATAAGGTCAGCTAATGCACAATGCCATGTTGCATTCAAATCTAGTGTTGTCCACCATGTTTGTCATTGCTCATGGTTTAAAATTTTGTATTGTGTCAAGCGACACGGGTAGTCTTTTTGTCCGTCGACCAATACAGCATCATAGGTTGTCGCGATCCCATAGTGACTCTATGGAGTCACGAAGGCTGCCACGATCTTACGGTGACCTCCACAGAGTCACAGGGGCTGTTGCGATCCCGCGACAACCTCCACGGGATCGCAAGGGCTGTTGCGATCCTGCAGCGACCACATCGGCACAGTACAATGCGGTATTAAAACCGTATCATTCCGATCATAAATCAAAACTCGATACGGCTTGAAATTTGAAACCATGT
>JBAMHZ010276642.1:0-13386 GCA_037177395.1 Alpinia galanga | reverse complement strand
AGGTTTTCTAGGGTTTTAATCTTGATAGGTGAGATTGATGATAATAGAGTTAGGATTGTCGCTATCCAACGAATCATTTAATCCTTTTTTTGACTGATGATTTGCAGTTGGAAAGCCTTCCGGCGATGGTGGCGGGTGTTTATTCTGATGATAGTTCTATGCAATTAGAAGCAGTTACACAGTTTCGAAAATTACTTTCTATAGGTACTGGTTGATAAATGAATATGCAGGATTCTTCTTCTCATAATCTTTGATTCCTGTAGACGAGAAATTAGTCATTCTGAATTAACTTCAAATTGTATTAACGTGGTTTGTTTTTGTCAGAAAGAAGCCCTCCGATTGAGGAGGTGATACAGTCTGGTGTGGTTCCCCGATTCGTTGAGTTTCTTATGAGAGAGGATTATCCTCAACTTCAGGTAGTACTGTTTCCTACCATTATGATCTAGTCCTTTTCATTTGCCCCCTTCTTTTTTGCCAGTAGGCTTATATATACTTGTTGGCTTGTTGCTTTTGCATGTTATAGTTTGAAGCTGCTTGGGCTCTCACCAATATTGCATCTGGCACTTCTGAAAACACTAAGGTTGTCATTGATCATGGTGCAGTTCCAATATTTGTTAAGCTTCTCAGTTCCCCAAGTGATGATGTCCGTGAACAGGTATGTTCCTTTGCACAATGGATTTTTCTTTGATTCTAGTTGATAACTTGATATCTGCTTTTCCTATGAATATTTTTGCTAATGCATTGCATGTTAGGCGGTATGGGCCTTGGGAAATGTTGCTGGGGATTCCCCAAAATGCAGAGATCTTGTCCTTGCCAATGGCGCATTGTTTCCACTCCTTCAGCAACTGAATGAGCATGCCAAACTCTCCATGCTGAGGAACGCTACATGGACTCTTTCTAATTTTTGCAGAGGGAAGCCCCAACCAGACTTTGAACAGGTTTGTCTATTGTAATATTGATTTATCTGTTCATATTGTTTTCCAATCTCTTTCATGTTTGTCTTTAATCCTGTCATGCGAGCAGGTTAAGCCTGCTCTTCCAGCCCTTGAGCGTTTAATTCATTTGAATGATGAAGAAGTGCTCACAGATGCATGCTGGGCACTCTCATACTTATCTGACGGGACAAATGACAAAATACAGGCTGTACTTGAGGCTGGTGTCTGTCCTCGGCTTGTAGAACTACTTATGTATGCATGCAGTTATCTTGTCCATCCATCTCATCTATACTTCAAGTCCTTGACCAATTTTATTATGTGGCAGCCATCCTTCACCTTCTGTGCTCATCCCATCACTTCGCACTGTGGGTAACATTGTGACAGGAGATGATCTGCAGACGCAGGCATGTTTTGTTTGTGTTGTCTGACAATTCTGAATTCTCTTGCTCATAATGTGATACTGGATCTGTCTGTTCAACAGTTCTTAGTAATTAGTAAGTTTATTATGTCAAATTGGACATGTTTAGCTGGAAATTGTAAAATATTTGACAGAGGACCTAATTCTCTAATTTTGTTTGTGGGATAAATCCTTACATTCTCCGAAAGTAGCATTTGATGCTTTGGTTGTTGCAGTATCAGAATTTGCTCAGTGTACAGCATGAATGATGTTTCATTTGGATTCAGTTTTTTAAAATGTAATCATAGTTAGTTTGTTGGGAAGATGCTACTTGGCTTATGTAGCAAGTGTTTTCTTTAAATCCCACCTTGAGCATATGGTCGGGATTTACTCCTTTGAATTTGTAATATATAACTTGCAGCAGAGGTTATTCTGATTACTTATTATTAATTAACATCTATATTAAAAAGACTTTTAGATACTTGAAAAGGAACATTCATTTTCTGATACGTGCTGCCGTGTTCTTGAAGCTTGATTATATCTGAAAGAGTTGATGTTATCGTTCTTTTACATTTATATGTTTATACTCAAATTTTTCATGCAACAAAATAGTAGCATCAAAAGTAATGTTTCACTAAACAAAAGTTCCATAGTTTTCAGCATAAAATAAATATACTGCTAACTCAATTATGTAGATTCTTTCCTAACAGATGTAAACTTGTTTGTTATTTGGATACTATTTGTTTCTTTCATGCCATTGGTCAAATTACTGATATAACTTGTTATATTCTTAAATTTGTGGTCATAATTCAACAAGTATCCAATTTGATGTTTTGTCCTATGCTCCATTGGTTCCGATTACTGATATTACTTGTTATTTACTTAATTTGATGTTCCAACAAGCATCCACCTTTGATGTTTTGTCATTTGCCCCATTGATTAAAATTACTGGGTACCTGCTATTTACTTCAATTTATGGTCATGTTCCATCTAAGTGTCCACCTTTGATCATTTGTCTGTGACTATTTTCGGTGATTTGACAGTGGATGAATCAAAACATTTATCTTGATTGTTGTGTGACTAGATTATTCATCGATAAAGTATATTTTTAAATTAGTTTTCTTAAACTTTTGGGTATGTGGTCTTAATTTTAACCATTTTTTCATTGGTTGTCTTTGTTTATCCAGTATGTTATCAATAACCAAGCACTTCCATGTCTCCTCAACCTCTTGACTCACAATCACAAGAAAAGTATCAAGAAGGAAGCTTGCTGGACAATATCAAACATAACAGCAGGAAACAAGGAACAAATACAGGTGAATTTAAGGAGAACAAATAAAATTGCATATCATGGGATTCATTTTTATAAAGATTTGTGAAATGGTATGAAAGCAGCTTCTTCATGGTTTTAAAAAAGTGGATACATGGATATGCAGTCATTTTTCCTGAAGACAATTGTCTATATTTATAGCTTATCCTGTCAAAAGTATGACTTTTATATCTACCATTTAATATATCAAATTAACCAACCTAAGGAGTTAAGGTGAACAAAATTTATTTCTATCACTTAACAATTAAATTAATCATTCTAAGTTATCCATAATTCCAAATAAAAGATAAGACATAATAATGCATGTTAATCAAACACATGAATCACAGTAGAAAATTCACATCTTAAACTAAGCAGCCATAAATGTGCTACTTGTAATTAATAAATAATATTATTTCCTGGTGACTCAATTGCAGGCAGTTATAGCTGCTGGTATCATCAGTCCGCTAGTGAAACTAATGCAAACAGCAGAGTTTGATATCAAGAAAGAGGCGGCATGGGCTATCTCCAATGCTACTTCTGGTGGTACACATGAGCAGATTAAGTACGCTACTAAGATTTCCTGATTGCATGTTGGATTTTAATTTTACATTTATTCATGTTTAGTTTCCTCGATCAACTAAGTTTTTCTGTGCTTGATTAGGTTCTTGGTTAGTCAAGGCTGCATCAAGCCCCTGTGCGACCTCCTTGTTGGCCCAGACCCAAGAATTGTCACTGTTTGCTTGGAAGGGCTTGAGAATATCCTCAAGGTTGGGGAAGAGGAGAAGAATTTGGGCACTACTGGTGGTGTCAATTTATATGCTCAGATGATCGATGAAGCTGAGGGTTTGGAGAAGATTGAAAATCTTCAAAGCCATGATAATACTGAAATCTATGAGAAATCTGTGAAAATTCTGGAAACTTATTGGTTAGAAGAGGAAGAAGACGATGCAATGCATGCTGCAGATGCCGCTCAAACCGGATTCCACTTTGGGAACAGCAAACAGAATGTAGCTCCACCTGGTGGATTCAACTTCAGCTAAACTCCACCCTGGTGCCAGTAGGAAAGTCTATGCCTTCCAGATGAGAAACATACGCTGCACAGCAGGTGGCAATTGCAGATGTTTCCAGATGGACGATGTTAGGCAAGTCGTGTCATGTGTTTGGGTCAATTTGGGTTGGGTCAGGTCAGTCTAGTACATCAAAGGGACTCTGACGTGCAAGGTATGCTGTTGCAGGTGGTTGCTACAAGTTGAAGGTGTCATTTAGTTTTTATTATTATTTTGCCTCGTGTACGAAATGAGCTTTTCCTTGTCTGAGTCAAATTAGTTATTGGTTAAGGTCAGCTACGTCTTCATATTAGTGGTTCGTTCATTCCAGTTGAGTTTATAGTGTAGTATTGCCATACAAGTCTTTACTAAAGTGAATTTATTTTACCCATCTAAATATCCAATATGTTTCTTTGGACTGTTCCTTTCCATGTACGTACGTTTATTTTAAGAATTCCTATTAACTTAGGGCAAATTGCTTGGTTTAGAACATTTTAGAATGTGAATGACATCGAAGTGTCTATATGAAGAGTAAAGGCTTGTTTACCTATCGAGATGACATAGGAGTTGAGCAACATTTTAAAGCGTTCGCTGAAGAAAGTAAAGATATTCCAATGTATTGGCCAGAGAAGACGTCGGTTGGTACAGAGCAAGCATACCATCCAATACGACTTTGATCGTACAAATTAAACAATAATTAATAGAAACAAATTAGAGATATTGTTAAGAAGAATATTTTTTTTTTATCTCCCTTATAAAAGGATGGAAGAAAATTAATGCCTAAATTGTATCATATTTTCCTCAGCCCAATTATTGTCATTAAATTGATGAGGACATTTGGGATGCATTACTTTTGAAGAGCACTAATGTCTATGTTTTTTTATTCGTCATATATGACTTTGTCCACCTTATTCAATCTGGTAGAGTTGATATCATCGTACATGATAGTATCTTGGTCATCTGATCAATTGTAATTGCATAATAATAAAGAATATATAGTGCTCCGGCCTAAATGACTTCTTTTTCGGTGAGTACTATAGCCGTCGTTATTGTCGGTGAGCACTATAGCCACTGGGGGCCGCAATCGAGCTAGAATTTGGCTACGATTTAATCGGATTCTAGTGTTAGTCGTACCGTGGTCAGATTTTGGCTAAGCAAACGTGGTGCTAACGGCCACAATTTGACCAAAATCCGACTAAATTTCGGTCAAAATTTGACAACAATTTGGCCGAATTTTAGTGCCGATCAGACCATGGCCAAATTCTGATCGGATCGCAGTTGGAATTCGACCGAACGATGATGCCAATGACGAGTGAGATCACAGTAAAAAATATTGTGCATTCCTTGCAGCCACTAGTAGTCACAATTTGATTGGAATCAGACTAAATTTTGATCAGAATCTGACCAAATTTTAGCCAAAATCCAACAGCAATTCAGTCAGTTTCTAGCGTCAGATGGACCACAGCCGGATTTAGGCCGGATCGCAGTTAGAATCCGATCGAATGACGACGCCAGTGACGAGCGAGGTTGTGATAAGAAATACTATGCATTCCTCGTTATTGTGTATTACGCACGGGAAGTCACCGCGTAGGATATCAATTTTGCATTTATATATAGAGTTTTGATATGGTGAGCAACTCATTCATGAGCACCCGTGCGCACCTCTATTATCCACCATCTAATGACTTGCACACTATAGCTCAATTCTTGAATCCAAAGAGATCGAACAGTGGATAATAGAGGTGCACATAGGTACTCACGGATGAGTTGCTCATCATATTAAATCTATATATGAGTTTTGAGATGATAAGCAACTCATCCGTGAGCACTCATGCGCACTTTCATTATCCACCATCTGTTCGCTTGCGTACTATAATCCAATCCGTTAGAACATTGATAGCTGCAATTTGACCTAATTTCATTCGGAATCTGACCGTAGTTCGATAGGACTCTGACGTCGACTAGACCGTGACAAGATTCTTTCTGATCCCCTTGAGTTCAAGAATTGAGCTATAGTGCACAAACGATTAGATTATGGATAACGAAGGTACTTACGGTGCTCATAGATGAGTTGTGTAGGGTAACATTCTTCTCTTTCTCTATATATATAGAAATATTACCATACACAACTCATCCGTGAGCATATTCGTTATCCACCGTTTGATCGCTTGTGCACTATAATCAAATCCTTAAATCCAAGGGGATCGAACGATAGATGACAAAGGCGCCCATGAGTGCTCATGGATGATACACATACACACACATACGCGCACAAATGTTATCCTACAATTCATCCGTGAACACTTGTACGCACAATTATTTATCATTTGATCATTTTGAATTCAAGGATTGAACTAAAGTGTGCAATCGATCAGATGATAGATACTATAAGTGCACACTTATGCTCACGAATGAATTATGCATAATAACATTTCTCTCTTTCTATATACAAAAAAAAAACTCCCAAAAAAACATTAAAAAAATAAAAAAGATTCAAAAAATTTCTAATTCTAAAATAATAATGAATAATTAAAAAAAAAAATCTAATTTATTTATTTGAATTTAACAAAATGAAAATATATGAACCAAACGAAAATATAAAAAAAATCAAAAGATAATAATAAAATTATTCCTGAATCTACTATGCAAGTTCAATGAATTGGATAAATCCTTTACTCATATAATAAAACGAAAGATTCTACTAATAAGACAACTATAATCAGGAATTAAAAAGAAGAAATCGCAAAAACAAAAAATCAGAATTAAAGAAAATATTTGATAGATATTAAAAAAAATGCACACACACACACAAAATTTAAATGTTTTAATTTTCTCAATTGCTAGATATGGAATACCATTCTAAGTTCTTTTCTTTCTTCTACTTCATTATATGGAAAATGTTTTAGAAATTCTGTTTGAAAAATCCAGTGCCAGCCATTCCAATGAACTTTTAATATATTGTTTGAAAAACAAAGATTTCAATTTTATACCAGTTCATTGTATAAAAATAGCACTAAATCACCACAGCAACTCAGCAAATGACTGGGCAGGACTTATAGAGCACTATATAGTTATCCATAATCCAAGTGCAACTCAGCCCAGCTTTAACCATTTCAAGCAGCTGCTGATCTATATTAACATGTTAGAATTAGATACCAGCAAATTTGACAACATCAGATTGCAACTGAAAGCTTTTTATTGAGTTGCAATCCGGCAGCTCTAATTAGTTAACAAGATGGGGAATAGAGGTTTTGAAAGGAAGAACGCACGAGTATGTGACATACTTGACGCTGTCCACGAGCACGACAACAAAAATACGAGATAGGGAGTTCGGGGAGACTCTCCCATCATTTTCACCATCACCAGCTTCCCTTGGATCGGCTAGAATGGAAACCACTACAGAAGAAGCAGCTGGTTTAGTTTTGTGAAATTTGCTATTTTCCGATGATGAACTATTGAACTGTTCAGGGTTATTTGTTGTAGCTCCGCGAAGAGGAATTGGGTCAGAATACATCATTCTCCTGCTCCTGACTTTCTCTCTATGACTGGAATTGGGAGGGAGGTTCTTGGAAGCATTTGCGATGGAGGAAGCATTGATGATTGAACTAGTCGGGATAACACCACCAGAAGAGGAAGGAGGAGAGACCTCAAACTGGAAAACCTCAGTGCACATTCCAGAACTTAATATTGGGCCTGTGAGAAAAAAGACAATCGAAGCCAAGAAATTTATATAATTTGTTTATATTAAAGAGAAAAAAATAGTGATTAATGTAGAAAGATTAACAGTCTAATTGCCATCAGATCAATGATGACCTTCCAAATTAGTCATGAAATATCTTTAATGATTCACATAGATCGTATTGAAGGTCTGAGTGGAGCATTCCAAAGGAATGATTGCAACTTAATGTACAACTAAAATTTACTATAGAAAGAATTGTATATGCACTGTCTAAACATGAACAAATCATATTGTTCGCTTGCTGGTAACCTTCATGCATTTCTTAATAACAATGACATTGCAAATTTCAAAAATTAGGGAATGAGCTATTGTATTGATGTTATATCTTTTCTTATTTTCTTTCATAAAAAAAAACAGAACTATTCCATCTTACATATATGATACAATTCTAACATCTAATAACTAAATACTAAATGTGGGATTAAAACTATTCGGCATGTAATTACAGCTAAACTTATTCAACATGTAACTACTATACTATGCTAATTCTAACAGCAAATACTATTTTTTCAAGTTAATTATAGAAAAGAAGATTTTTTTTCGAGTATGTTGAGTCATAGTAAGAAAGCCCAAGTTAATAATAAAATAGTGCAAACCCAAAAAAAAAAAAAAAAAAGACCATTATCACAGGTTTAGCTCCATGCATGTAAAAGTTAGGAGTAAAAGTCTTAAGTAGCAATGGCTAAATGACTGAAGATAGAACTGAAGTTACAGAGTATTAGAATTTTTACCAAAGCAAGTAAGAAACATGAAATAATTAAATAGAAGTATAAAAAGAAATTGTGCAATACTTTAAGTGGATAAAATCCAATGAGCAGTAGGACTCAATTGTCACTCATTTACAAACTCAAAAGCAGAACAGTTCTTCAGAATCACATATAAACTATCATATATGGTAATGTGGAATTAGCCGTATAACAGATATATAATTGTGAACTGATAAAAAAAAAACAGAGGTTCACTAAATTGATGAGAGATTTGTAAGAAAAATTATATGACAACTAGAATGTATATGCTCACTTGTCATTCCTTCCTGAAACCACTGTTGCAGTGCGCCATCAGCCGAAGTAGATTTTAAGTTGCTTGCATATGAATTATCAGAATCAATAGTTTTATAAGAGTTAGTTTGTTGATCCACTTTGTTTGCAGCCTTAGCAACAGAGAATGGAGATAACACCTTCCCGGAAACAGCCAGGCCAGTCTCTTTAACTTGTGATGACTGCCTTGCTTTTGCCTGTTGCATGGCCTTCTCGCTTGCAAGAACAGAATGGATTATCAAATTTCCATTGATCTTGACATGCTTGCCATTTCTAGGGAGATAAAGCAATGCAGGCAAATTCTCACTTGAGTTATGTGATTGTGAGGATACAGCTTCAGCACCAGAAGACCAAGGATTGCTTCGTTTTGGCTCCAGTCCAGGGGTCACCTTTCCGTCCTCACATCGACTACCAGTAACCCTATCTATACCGCCACCTTCTCTGAAATCCTGCTTCCCATTACATGTTACCATCTCAGGAGTGTTATTCAGAGCACTAGGACGGCCTCTAACATTCAAAATCCTGCTTTCAGTCTGTTTCAAAATTCGATATTTACTGTGACCGAGGTCGATCTCGTTTCCTCCATTCCAAAAATTTACTCCGGGAAGTGCTCCACAGACCATTAGCATTGTGAGAAATAATCCAATAAGGCTAACGCTAGCCATTTTCATTGTCTTGCTCTCGCTCTTCTTGCTCTCAGACTTCTTGGCCTTTGGAGCTTGTGTTGCAAGTTGAGGCTTCAATCTGGGTATAGGAACCAAAGGAACCTGTGATCCTTGTGGCTTTAAAGCATACCCTGGAATCCATGGGAAATGCAAGGGTGCAAATGCTCCGGGTGGAAGATAGCCTGTAGGAGGAGCGCCACCACCACCAATCTGCTGCCGTAAGCTCGCATTCTCCGCCATGAGGTAGGAAATTTTGCTGTTCAATTCATTAATGGTGGAGTGCATCATCCTGACCTTCTCCTCCAGCTCATCAACGTACTGCTTCTTCCTCTGCCTGGAGAGCTGCGCGCTCTCGCGGTTCCTCATCATCCTCGCCCTCCTCTTCTCCTCATCCTCCTCGGTACCCGAACCCAAGACGCAGGGCGAGCTCTCCTCCGGTCTTCGGAGCTTAGAACTCCTAGGGTTAGAATCGAAATTAGAGTTAGGATCACTTCCGTCAAACGTCTCATCATCCACCTTCATCTTCCTCTTGAAAGACCACCGGGCCTTCTCCGACTTGACTTCTCCGTCGACGACGAAAACGCCGGAGGCAGCAGAAGACTCGCCAGAATCGGAGTCGGAGGGACGATCCGGCAGATCCGGTTTGCGGGAAGGCGAGAACGAAAGGTCGGAACCGTCAGCCTGGGAGCGGGGACCTGGGGAGGCATTTGATGGAAGGTGGGTGTTGATTTGGTCCTCCGGCAAGCACAGGAAGTCATCGACAGAGAAATCATCGAAGACGAAATCCAGATCGAGGTCTTGGAAATCGTCGGACGGACAGAGAGGGAGGACGCCAACGGCGAGGTCCTCGAAAAGTGGATCTACGACGAGCGCGGCGGAAGGCGGCGACGGATCCGCCATGGGAATTAGGAAGGGGTTTGATTCCGCCTCACCCACACAGAAATGAAGAGGGCGGTTTAGAATAGCGGGTATACAAGTGGGCCACGGGTTGACGTGCGTTAGACTCTGGACTCAGTCTTCCTCTTTCGGGAAAGCTTCCCACGAAAACTTTATACAGACTATTTAACGAGCCACTCAAGTTGTACCCTTATAGTATCAGTCAAACCTATACTTTTTATCGTATCGAAGCGTTGGTATATAGTAGGTAAAATTGGAAGTGTACACCGGTTTTGATGTTTTTGAAACAAACCGGGTCGTCCACTTGTTCCTTCCGGAGCGTAGAAGCAACGAGCGTGCCAAAGACGTGGCCATCAGGGACTGGCAAGTTCGTCTGATTTACTCGCCTTCTACCACGAGGGGACTCGACGGAGAGTTGGCCCCCACCTGCATCAAAATATTGGTACGATTGCGAGTAAATTTCACAAGTCCAACTGCGATACCATCATTTAAGGACTCCGCTTTTAATTTTGTATTTACTAAAATATTTTTCCAATAATAATAATTATTATTATTTACTAATTCTTGGCTTTCTATTTCTTTTTTCCTTCTCGTTTTACCTTAAAATTCTTGTAAAATTGACATAACATGTAAGAATTTCTCTAATTGGAAATTTGTGGGCAAATTAATTTCTAAATTAGGTTACTAAAATGATTTTTTTTTTTTACTAAAATCGATTTATTTGGATTGTTATTTTATCTTTGAGTAAAAATTAAAAAAGCATCCTTAATTATTAAAAATTATCAAAAAATTATTTTTTTAAAAAAATTAATAGAGTATTCCATCATATTTCTAAAAAAAATACTTTTATTTCAACATCAATGCAAAATAAAAAATAAAAAAATAATTCAATCAAAAAATTTGCACGTAGAATACTTTTATACTAAAAAATTCCTTTATCAATTTAATTAAAATTATTTAAACTTAATCAAAATTATTATAGTAGTTATTTAATGGCTACTATACTATTGTAAGAACCAAATTAAGTTGTTGATGCAATTATAAGTGATTTATGACAAATGCAAAGGAGGAGTTGGTCGATAACTTACTTAAGAATTACTCTTTTATATTTACCAATTGAGTTAGTTTTGGAGGAGGCTTTGCTACTATTATTTTGAGTATGTTGAAATCATTTTAGTTAAATTTAAATAATCAAGTTACTAAATTCTTTTATATAAAAATATTTTTATGCGTCAATTTTTTAATCCAATTGAATCGATTTATTTTTTACATGTTGTATTAATTACGACGTAGTTGCTATTATATTGTTGAAATAAAAGTAAATTAGGAGTGAAAAATATAGTGGGATACTATTTTGACCCTTTTGTTCTAAAGAGTATTCATCTTGATAATTAGAGGCGATTTTTTAATTTTTATCCTTTACCCTTTAAAATTTTGATATTTAAATACAATTTTAATCTTAATTTTATATTAAATACTTGTAATTTTTTTAATTGAAATATACATTTTTTATAAAATTGAAATTGTAAAATAATATATAAAAAAATTAGTTAAAATTTTAAAATGTCATATGATATGTATAATAGAGCTGTCAGTTTGGGTGAGGTCCATCAGGTTGACCTGCCATGCTAAATAATTTAAGTGGGTTGTGTTGAAATTTATCAATCTAAATCTGCTGCGGGTCTAAACAAATCAATCAGTATGAGTTACGGGTTAAGATTAGCTGACCCGCGGTGGGCTTGGGTTGGTCCGTGGGTTGAAAAAAATTAAAAATCTTATTTTTCAAATAAAACATAATGGTGCAACATGCCAAGTCTAAAATAAAGTTATTCTGTGCTTGAGAAAAGACATACAATCTTTGACCACGATGGTCAATAAAAATAGATGTCTAAAAAAATGAAATTTCTAAATGTTTCTTATACTCCTCAAATCAATTGTAGAGAGTGAAACATGATCCTTATTCATCAAAAATGTCATTAGGATTAATAGACAAGAGAGACTAAGAGATATTTTGTTATTAGAAAGTAACTAGTTATAGATTTGAAGGAAAGAAAAATAAAATATCAAATAGGTAACACGTCCTATGCTACTGGAAGAACAGAGAAAATATTAGGATGACTTCCTTATACAATGTAAAAGATCAAATGGTTATAAATCAAATTTGATGAGAATAAAAAAAATTAATATTTAATAAAATTATGGCCCGCTCAAATTACTCCAATCATTTGACTCACTCAAATTACTAAAATCCTTCTCGGCAAACAATCTCAAGATATGGCATTGAATGCAATATGAGTTTACATTAATAAAAGCACATCGACATGTTCAACAACAAATAACTAGATGCAAACAACCTCAATTGCTTCTCTTGCACAAGACCATCGTTAAATGAACATAAAACTATTAGGAATACAATGGAAGTCCCACGATCTGAAATTTAAAGTTTAGTTTATTTTAATATGACTAAAATAAATTAGGTTTAAGTTTAAGTCTAAAACAATTTTAAATTTGAAACTTATTAAATTAATAATTTAATCCAATATACATTTGAAATTTCCAAATAGGTCCAAGCCAAATAAGACCTATAGTTTTATTACACACGAAAAATTCAAAAGGATTTTATTGGATAAGACTTGGTGGTTAAATTTGAAAAGTTCTTATTAGATAAGATTTGATGGTTGAGAAATTTTCAAATGTGATCTTATCACATAAGATCATGTCAACTCTAAAAGTTGTTAAGGATCGGTTGATCAGTTAGAGGGGAAGTGGGGTGAATAGTCTGTTCCCCTAAATTCATCGTTTGATCGTGTCGATTGAGTTCGTTTACAAGACTCATTAATGCATAATGGAAATAGTAATAAAACAATAACGAAAGATAACACAATCGCAACAATAAGATTTTTACATGGTTCAAAACTAGAGTTCCTACTCCACAGCGGTGCTATAGTGATCTACCCTCACTATGAACCTCTCCTTCTTGGTATGACACCGGAGGTGGAGAAACTGTTGGAATAAGCCCTAAGAGTCAATTATGAGATGATTGATTTGAAAATTTTATGTTTCATATTTTGGATTAATAAAAGGCATCATTATGTGTTTATTATATTGAGAGTAAATATAATAATGCCCTAGAGTGGTAAATTTTATTCCATGTGATATCAATTGCTTGTATTGATTGTGAAAAACTATGGATATGTAAACACCACTCTCAAGTATCTTTAATCAAGTATTAACATACAAGGGCAATGTTAATGCATTGAGACTAGCATGTAGGTTACCTAATGACTGATCTCACAAGTCATAGATATGAGATATCAAGTTAACACATGAGTATATATTAGAGAATATGTGCTGGATA
>JBAMHZ010276534.1:0-13387 GCA_037177395.1 Alpinia galanga | reverse complement strand
CACGCGACGATGCTCCGGGTCCTGCGCTGACGGTATGCGGGGCGGTTGCCAGTGCCAAGGCTGCCACCGTTTCCTAGGTGGGCGGGCCTATGCTGCAGGCGCCTGCTAGGGGGGTGGGGCGGGCCTACGCTGCAGGCGCCTGGGAGACTGGGTCTGCTAGCCCAACTGGCTATTTGCGCCAGACTTGGAGACCGGGTTCACCAGCCCAGCTGGCTGCGGTGACTCATAGTCCAAGTGGCGCAAGGTCCGCGCTGAGCTAGCCGCCAACTTGGAAGTTGACAACGTGCAGGCTGCTGGTGGGTGACGACGGGAGCCTACGCTGCTGGGACTGTTGCAGTTTCTGCCTGCGGCACCCTTCGGGGCTGCCGATGTGGTCTCCGTGGTGGGTGGAAGTTTGGGATTGATGGGGGAGGGGAGGTGACGACGGGAGCCTGTTCGTCATGAGACGGGTTGGAAGGTGGTGCCGGTGAGCTCCTGGATGTGCCGGCCGGAGTTCTCTCGCTCTGCTGCCCCACAGCTGCTGTACGTGGCTTATGGTGCTCCGCTGCAGCTCTCTTTTCCCTCCCTCGTATTGCCAGATCACCGCGGCTGTGGAGCTTCCTATACCCAGGGAGTCGTGCGGGGTGGTGCCGGCGAGTTTCTGGTTGAGCCGCCCCGTTCTCCCGAGCTGCTGCCGCCACGACATTCTTTGCGGTGTTTGGAGCTCCCAGTTAATGCGTTTCGTTTTGTCACCTGCTGGCGGCTCTGGTGGTATTGGCAGGCCCTCGGTGACGGCGGTGCTTTGTTGGCTGCGAGACGGGGCTGGTGGGCGGCGCCGGTGAGTTACTGGATGTGCCGGCTAGTTTTCCCGAGCCGCTGCTGTCCGCGCCGTCTGGAGCTTCCCCGACGTTACCGTTTGGTCCTCCCTTGTCATCAAGGCCTCCGCTGGTTGGCGCCCTGTTCCTGGCGAACGGCTCGTGGAGGCGTCAGCTCTTCACCGGACGCGTGAAGTGGCTGGATCACCCAGTCGCGTATTGCGCCTTTGGTGCTTGCTGCCGCTGGTTTGGAGGGTGCACTGGAAGGCGTTGGGGTTTTTTCTTGGCTGGGACTGGCGGGTAGCAGGGCTGTTGTGATACTGGAGATGCCGACCGGTGCCCTGTGCTGCTGCTAAGCTTACGTTCTTGCCTCCTGGAGTTCCACCGGCCTCCCTCTGTGTGCCCTCCTGCCTCCCCACGGCCCTCGCTGGGTGGGGACTTGGTTTCTGCCCGATGGATTGGCTTGCTTGTGCTTCCGCGGACTGCTGGAGCTGTTTTCCGGTGAACGCCTGGTTTCCAAGCGGCGCCGGCCATCGGGTTCTGCGCTAGGGCTGCAGCTTTCTGCAGAGCTGTCACAGGCCTGGGTGAGGGCAGGCTGCATTGATGGTTTTGGGAGCTGCAGCCTGGGCTTGGCCTGCTACAGCCTTCCTCTCGGGGTCTGCACCTGCCACCTCAGCTTTTCTAGATGGGGTGGCCGTGGCTGCTGAGGTGGACGGGTATGCTGAGGTGGTGGCCTTGTTGCTGATGTAGAAGTCAATCTGTTCTGAGGGGCTGATGGATCGGTGATGGAGTTGGCGTTTAGGCCAGCCCGGGCCTCTCATATATGCTGCTGATTTTAAGCGGCGCTCGGCAGGAGCGCTCGGCAGGAGGGGAAGGGGCTTCCTGCTGGGCAGCTGGACTTGGTCGGCGGCGGGGTGTGCATGTGCGGCTTCATGGCGAATTCGCTCTCTGGCAGCGTGTTTGGCAGCCTCCCTTGGATTTGGTTTCAAGGCTCTCTGTGTGGTTTGATGAATGTGTATGAATGCATGTAGTGATTTCGGGTTGTGCGAGTTACCTTCTGCACGACACTTTCTTTTTCTTTCTACGAAGTGTACAAACTTTTCTTTTTCTTCAATACATATTTACCTTTAAAAAAAAAAACAATACAATGAATTGCCAGATATCCACTTTCCAGTTTTATTACAAAACATTTATTGGTGTAATCTTCCAGATCCTTTGTCCATAAGTTTAAGTTCTTTCCCACTTTCTTTTTGGGTTGTTCAGATCTCCGTACTGGTGATGGGAAGAAGAAGAAATGGTGGAAGTTTGGAAAGAAACATTGAATCAAAGTGGCAATATTTTTGCTCCATACTCAAAAACATATTTTATCCTCACGGCCCTGTTAGGAGAAGGATTTTTATGTACTAACATAAAAATTTGTATTTTTGATGTCTGATTATGGTGTGTTAGGCGCTCTATGAATATTGGTTATATGATACTCTCTTGGTTTATTAAAACTAGTGATTTGTAATAAAATTCTATATATCTTGGCGCTTCAAGATTATTGGTTATATGAATTAGTAAATGTAGTGTATTAGTTGGATGTGAATCAATAAAAGGGCAGCTAGATGTATGAAATTCTTGCCATGTGGAATTCTATAGAAGGATTCATTGTATTGTATGCAATTTTATCTTATTTTTTTTTTAGATTATTTCTAAGATTTGAACCTAACCCAACACTTTTGTTTTTTTGGATGTGAATCAACGTGTTTGATAATATTGTGCAGTTTTTGTAATCAGTCTGATGTGAATCGATGTGTTATATTATTGTGATGTGAATTGCTACTTTGTTTGTAAACGATCAGTTTATTTTGTTCATAAAAATGCCTTAATGTCTCATGTTCCAAATTTTAAGAGATATCATATTGTTTTTGATATTACATCACTGAGGGCTCTTTTCTATCTATGAAATTTACTGCTGATGAGATTATTCTTAATAACTGTTGCTTATTTGAAACCAATTTAATATATTTAAATTTTAAGTTACTTGTATGTATGAAATTTTTATGTCGTATTGGTTTTTTAAATATTTATTTGGTGTTTGAAAGAAAATTCTTACCAAACTCGCAATCAAGCCCACTCCACCTCCACCCTAGGCTAAAAATAAATATAAATAAATCATTTCATTGGACATTAATGGTGTAGAAATATAATAGATTTTTAATTTTTCTTATAATTTAAAAAATAGAATATTTTCGTGCACTCTCTCTAATTAATCGCACCTCACCGTTAGTTACGGTGGAATGATAAAATATTTAGTTCAGTTATTAATAATCTATGATTTAATTTTTAATCATGATATATTTATAGATTTTTTTTTAAATAGAATGATAAATTATAGATGATGTAGCTATTGAAGTTGTCTATAGGAGAAAGTTGGTAGACGTAGAGATTTGTTGAAATTTTTATAATTTTAAAAGAGCTATAGAATTCTTTGGAATTAATCAAGTTGAAAGTTTGGATATAGTAGTAAAAAAAATCGTCGGATTGAAAATTCGAATAAATTGTGTTAAAAAAAAATGAAGAAATAACGTGGTTACTTAAAATGGAGTAACCAAACTCGAGAGAGGAGAGATCGCTGGAGCTGACGCATCTCTTCACAAATCCATTGTGCATCTTGAACCTATCCCGCCCTCCTTTTCCTTCCTCCTCGCTCGCTCGTCGCCAAGAACCCTACTCCGGCGATTCAATCCCCAATTCCGCTCCCAAGTACTTCGATGCCAGTCATTTTCCTCTTACTCGTTCTCTCTATCTTTCTGTTATTCTGTTGAGCAGTGGGAGGCGATTTGGACGAGGCTACCTAAGTTGAGTAATTGTTTGCTTTGAGGCGGGAGGGAAATCTTTTGGTACGGGCATTAGGCTTAAAATGCTTTGAGACTTGACTCAATTTTCTGTTTTGGTAGAATATAAATAGCGTTTAAAGTAGAAGTATGATAATGTGTTGCGCCCTTTGTTTTGCATGTCTGTGTTCCTCTTCGTTGGTTGATTTGCAGATCATTTTAAGGCTTTCTTAAACGGGATTGGATTAGTAAAATGACATTTGACAACAAAAACTCCTAGTGATCGTCTGCATTACAACAACGTCATTTTCAATCGTTTTTTGAAGTATTTGCTCTTAACATTATGCAGTTAACACCTCAGGAAAACCAGGCCCATGGCACTTCTGGGAGTTTTATTTTACGTTCTGGAGATTTTAATTTGATTAGATGTTCACAATTATATATCTTCATTACAATGATAACATCTTCCATAGTTTGTATTCTCTGGTTTCATCATATCTTGCCCTTACTCTTGGATTTCCCTTTTTTCCTTTCTTCTTTAGGGTCAAAAAAAAAATGTCATCCAACAGCAGCGCACTCATCCCAACAGAGGTATTTGTGCGATATTATTATTATTTTTAAACTTATTGAGATATATCTGAAGACAATCTTTCATCTGTGCAATTCTTTGTTTGCTTTCCTTGTTTTTCTTGTACTGGACCTTTCGGTGTTTGTGCATATCTATTCTTTACACTAGTATAGAGAATGTGTAATAGTAATTGATATGTATATGCAAAAATAGAAGCATCAAGGTATGTCTGTTGGCTATAAATACCATGGAAGTACATTTGTTTCACTATAATCCAGCAGGCCAAAGATTATTATATATGGATTCAAACAAAGGATGGGCTGATTCAATAAGTTGAGGAAGAATTTTCAGCAGTATGCCTAAGGATTCATGGAGAGATGCTCTGGACAGGCAAGGGTTCCTCTAAGAATAATCCCATCCATTTGCCAGAACAAGTCAGTCCAGCCATGCTGATTTGATACTCCATTACTGGAGATTTCACCTAATTCCAGGACATTTAGATAAGGTTAGTACCTTCATGTAATTCTTATATTTTACTTTAGCATGGAATATAATTTGATAGGTGCTATTTGTAGAGAGCAGTAAAATCTAATTTTAAAAGCTCATTTGCTGACATGAAGCTAGTTCTAGTTGATATAAGAACAATCTTTTTATTTTTTTGTGCTTTATGAATCCTTCATAGGCTGCTTATCCCAAACTCTTGATGGAATAGCATGTTATGAGAAATTAACTGATTTCAACCTTGTTAGGTATTATTGATTTCGTTTACAGTAGGTCCTAATATAAAACATTCATTTTCACTTCTTTAAATTAATTTGAATATTTTATTGTTGGATTTAATTTAGTTGCAAGTTAAGTGCATAACTAGTTACTGCAACTTCCCATTTTTGGCATCCAATAATTTTCTAGATAACGTTATTTTGAGATACAGTTTTCATTCACAATTTTAAGAAAGCTCAACAATCTCTTAAAATGAAAGGAAAAAAAAAACTCACAGCACTCTTATCTTTCCCATTAAGAAGTCCTAGAAGTTCCTCAATTGGACATTTATGCTCTTGTTTGTTTTGAAGATACATCATCTGCAATCATAAATAACATCTAGATAAATTATAAAGCAATAGTAAAAGTCTTGCCAAAAAGGCACTGAAGTTTTTTGGTGCTTAGATAAAAATTTAAAGACACATTGAATCTAACAAAGTAAATCAGCTGGGAATAGTTGGAGCATTAAAAATAACACAACTGGCTTTAATTCTTTTCACTCTTTCAAACTCCTTTTTCTAGCAAAATTGTGATTTATATCAAACACACTCAACTAGTCCAAAACCATAATTACCTAAGTGAAATCATCAGTAACATGGAAAACCTCAGTAATCTCATAATGTTACTATATCCTTCTGTTAGCTATGCTCAGTTAGTATGATCCGGTAAAGTCTCAGCTGAGGGTCATGGACTGCTGAGACCAACTCCAACGAACCATCAGCATTGATCTTTACAAATTCCTCATCAGAGGACTTTTGCTCCTAAAAAAACTAAAATTGCCAAATTGGACAAATTTCAAGATCTAATAACATGAGTAAGTGATTAGTACAACAGAATAAACAAATATGTTTACACGAGAGACATGTATGTGCATAACTACTTACTGCAACATTGCATTTTTGACATCCAATAATTTTCTGGACACCTCACAATATAGTTTTGAGATACAGTTTTAAACTCAAAACTTTGAGAAAACTCAACATTTATATGGTTGGATACCTAGCATTTGCGTGCTTTTTCTTCTCTGTTTTCTGCATATTAAGGTCTATATTGCAGGATGGTTGGAGCATGCAACATAAACGGTGTTTCATCACCAATTGTTTAAACATATTTATTAATTTTGTTTTTCACTTGCTTTCTCCTGTGATTAGATCTTGAAATTTATTGAATCTTGGCAAGTTTGTTATTTTAGGAGCGGATATCCTTTGATGAGAAATTTGTAAAGACTGATACTGATTGCTTGTTGGAGTTGGTCTCAGCAGCCCATACCCTTCAGCTAAGGCCTTTGGTGGATCTTACCAGCCGAGCAATAGCTCGTAGGATAGAAGGATGTAGTAATGATGAGATTCATGAGATTTTCCATGTTCCTGATGATCCTGATCCGACTGAGGTAATTATGGTTTTGATCTTGTGAAGTGTATTTGATATAAATGTCACCTAAGTGTGGATTATTATAGGAGGAGATACTGGAGCCTTTAAAAAATCCAACCAATAATCCTTACATCCGGTTGTTGAATCAAAATCTTGCTAGGAAAAGGAAAAGTTTGAAAAAGCAAAATGATTTGAAGGTAGATGCATTGTTCTTGATGCTTTCACTGCTGGGCTGATTTATTTTGTTAGATTCAATATATCTGTAAATTTCAATTTAAGGGATCAACCTCTCCACTTTTTTAATTTCTTTCAAAAACTTTCTCTATTGCTTTATAAATTATCTACATGTTATTTGTGATTGCAGAATATGGATCTTGAAAATAAACAAGAGGATAAACGTCCAATTGAGGAGCTTTTGGAACTCATTAATGGGAAAGGCAAAGGTGTTGTGAGTAAATTTTTGTTGTATTTCTAGGTGTTTTTAATCATTCTTTGTGATTAAGGTCCTTATGATTTCTCTGCAAACTTATCTCCTTTTGCTAATTACAAATCCTTGAATGATGAGTGAACTAATTTTCCTTCACTTTTTTTCTTTCTATTTTTTACTCTATTCTCTCATTGTGCTTATTACAAATCCTTGAGTGATCAGTGGACTAATTGACATTCACTTATTCCTTTCTCTTCTCTTTTTTGCTTCATATCCCTTTTTCCCATTCTATTCTTATGCCCTTCCTTTTCCTTTTCTCTAGTTTTCTTTTGGTCATGTCGTGGTTGATCAAGGTTATCAGGATTCAGGATTGACATCCTGCTTGGGAACAGGGAATGATTTATAGGTTAGATTGTAGGATTGGAAGTTTCTACAATTTCATGGAATTATTATGTAGAAGTATATTTCATATTTACAATTTATCACATGTATTAACCTTGAATATATAGCATTTTTATGAACATTTTAAACTTTATGATTTTAGTATCATTAAGCACATTACTTTTTCTATATAGTAAATATATGAACAATGTAATGTTATTCTTAAAGTGTTTAATCTTTAGATACCTAATAGCAAGCCCTATAAAATGAATTGTAATTATAAAATGACCAACAATGAAAAAAATGTATTCTTATGATCAAGATTTAAAATTTCATTCTGAGCCATTCTAAGTCGGAGTTTTCCTCCCCAATCAGATTGAAATAATCACTGGTGCCGATTTATGATGTCGATTGCACTGAGTAGAAAGGATTGTGAATCCCTCGAAGAAGGGATTGCTCACATCACCGATGCAGGAGAACCATGAGGAGGAATAGCTTGTTGTCTTCACTGAGGGAAATCACTTGACAACCTTACGTATTGTTGGCAAATCATGAGGATTGCTCAGCAACCGAACTTGCTGTTGATTTGTTAAATCAGAATTGAGGAACTACGAGGAAGAAGGTTTTCTATTCTCACTTTCGATTCTTCACTATGGTGGTGTTGTTCCGCATTTCAACAGTAGTATATTCTAATCCATGCTTCAAAGTTAAAAGGATCCTCATATTTTATACAAAAAATTCCTAAATGAATATGATACTAAGGTGAGTGTCAACTCCTATCAATTATTAATCTTTAGATGGTCTAAATGAATGTAAATATGTTCCATCTAATCAAGATTGTTGAGTCCAGATCTTATATAGGAATGATAAGGGAGCATAGGATCACAATGTAGATTCCTAAGATCCCTGTTTGATTTTGATCCTGCCCGTGAATTGGATTTGCAAGTCAGATTGCCTCATAGATAGTAAGACGATCCTGGATCACTGTCCTCACTACCATAGTTATGAGTTCGTGATGTTGAGGTTGGTTTTATTGATGTTTTTGCAAAGTAATAATGCTGATTGTTGGCTATCTTTCAGGACAAATTTCTTAAATAATGGAAACAATTGTTGTTAGCTTTATATGCTTATATATCTTTAACAGCATTTGGAACTTAATGTATATATGACTTTGTCACTTCTATCTCAAGCAAATAACAGTTAAAGATTGTTATAGTTATTTTTGTGTTGTGCCATGGGATTCGACAGTTCTGAAATGTTCAAGAACATGTAAATCTAAAAAAGAAGAATAAGAGAAGAAAGAATGAAGCACAGAACTTTTCGTTAAATGATTTAGATATGACAGACAGACAGGTCAGTATAATTATCCTGAGTGAACGTTATTTGCATTGTACTAAGAGGTGAGTGAAGGTTATTGTTGCATATCTTCTATCACTACCACCTTGTATCTTATATGATATATTGTGTTTTAAAAATATGTGCATTAGTATTCCATTCCTTAATTAAAATCCATTTCACTTGTAGATCAAGTAAAGTCGATCGAGGTCTTCACTCAACTTGTTTTGTTCCAGCAGTGTTGATGTTCACTTGTATTACCAAATAATTAGATTCATAAGCCTTCCCTGTCAAGAGGTCAATGAATAATATAAAATGATTATATAAAAAGAAAATAAAAGGTGGGGTCTCGTTAGAGTTTTTTTTTTTCTCATAATAAATATCATCATGAGGTATGAAATCAATATGAATACGAATAATTAAAATTGCACAGACATCAAGCACCTACTTAATTACGAGTAAGTATTCATACGAATAAACACTTAATTTCGTCTCGATTGATTGCGCCATGAATGCCACTTCATTCAGTGCGTGCCTGTGCACGATGATCATCACTGTTCATCCATTAGGATTGTACATTTAATGAAAAATGTACAATATTTTTTCTCCGATGAAAGACTATTGGTGCTTTATCGGAAATGCACAATATTTTTTCTCTAAAAAACTATTGGTGCTTCATCGGAGTGGATGAGTAGTGCTCTATTCAACCTTTAAAATCTACGGGGTTACTGTGCGTGTCGAATCCCAATCGAATTTTAATTGAAATCTGACCAGACGATGGGGAGTGGACGGCGGTAGGAAAAGAGACGTGTGACAAATACTAAACATTGTTGCTGCAATTCGTGTTCATCGTCACCTTCTTCCTCAGCATGAGCAAGAGATGCACCGCCATGCCGCAGACGAAGCCTAGCGCCGCGCTCGACCCCACCAACGACACGGCGGTGCAAACGAGCACCACAAACGACTCTGCCTTCGACGTCATGTCCCTCGCCGCCATGGCCAGTTCCACCCCTGCGAATAGCAGCAGCACCCCAAGCAGCCCCACTGGGAACTCCACCAGCAACCGCAGCAGCGATCCTCCAAGCAGCAGCCCCACCGTCGTCTTCACCGCCCCCAGAGCTGCCACGCAACCCCCTGTCCGTCCCCCGAACTTGTACTGCCCCGCCAATCCTCCCGCCCCGTGGCAACACGGCATCGCCCCGAACCAGCAGCCTACCAGGTTCATCGCCCCTACCGTCACCGCCACGGACGTCGCCGACGCCGCCCGCTCCGCCCCGAACAGGTCCCCTGTCAGCTTGCACACTGCCACCACCGAATTCAGCAGCGACAGTGGCAGCTGCGGCACCGTTCCCTTCAGGAACCCGTCCCTCCACGCACGCCGCGAGATCTTCACCACGTGCACCATTGATGGGCCGATCTTGAGCTCCCCCGCCACGCTCGGCTTTCTTATCACCGCCAACACCACGCCGAGCACGAACACGAGCACCGCCGACGGGATCGAGAACAAGATTCTCCTCGCCCAAATTTTTCTAGGGCTTTTCCGTCCATTACCGTCACCTGCCCGACCAATTTCCGCAGAGAGATTCTCCTCCTGCTCCTCCCCTTCCCCTGCCCCGTTGACGATGACGATGAAGACCGCGGCGACGATGGCGAGCACTAGACCATCGAGACCGAACCACGGCCTCTGTCCGAGAGACTTTCCCTTGCCGAGGTCCTGGCTGTTGCGTACGTACCTGACGGCCGTGATGGCGAAGGCAAGGCCTTGGCTTAACTGAATCCCGCGTACGATTGGGAGCGGAATGAGGCGGTACACGACGTCCATGAGACGGGTGGCGCCGAGGAAGAACACGACGGAGGACGTGCAGATGCCCGCGGCCATGATCTCAGGAATTCCGAAGGAAGGGTTGGAGATGGCGACTGCGGCGATCGACTTCATGGGCTGGACGGGCATGGGCACGCCGTAGATGGCGCCGGTGATGATGTTGTAGACGCCGGTGAAGATGAGGGTCGTGCCAAGGTCAAGGTTCCTGGCGAGGGCCAGGGCGAGCACGATAGGGATGTAAGTACCGAGGTCACCCATGGCGCCGTTGAGCTCGGCCCAGATCGATTGGAAATGGAGGTTCGCACGGGCCTTCGCCAGAAGGCCGGTGACGCGTCGACTGCTGGGGGCTTCCTCCCAGGAGGCAGCGGCGGTGACGGCGGCGGAGGACATGCTATATGGAGGTATGATCTTTCCTTCACTTGCTCTGTTCCTGTCAATCGTATGTGCATGTTATAGATTTATTTATACAAGTTGTAGATTTATTAATATGTTTAATCAAAAAATAAATATTATTTTTTCCCCTTCCATCTCATTTAAAATAACTAAGAAATGTTTTTTCTATTAAAATATTTTCTTTTCTTTTTTAGACACAGTCCAACATCTTAAATTTTTTATCCTATTATTATTATTATTATTATTTGCATTATTCGTTCCATCATTTTTATTTACGGTAAAAGCCGATGACATTAATTTTCCACCTCACATATTAATGTCAAAGTACCCTACTAGCACTATCCAAATATAATAAATTAGTTAGACCATTTTAAGAAGCCGCCCACTTAAAATTTTTACCACAATAGCAAATTGTAACTTTGTATTAAAAGTCAACTTTTTTTCTATCTCATTTTTTTTTATAAAAAAAAATCAAACTCTGTGCCTGCCGATTGAAATGACTGAACTTCCTGCCGACCATGAAAGTTAAATGAAACATTTTGAACCATGTTGTATAATTATATTTATGAGTATTTAATTTTATTATTGTATTTCTATTGTTTTTTTTTTTTGCACATAACGATATCTTGTAAAGACAACATGTTTGAAGCGAAACTCGGTGAAAATAATATTCACCCCCTTTAATGAATATAACCGTCTCTAACAAGTGATATTAGAGTGAGACTACTCGCAAAGTATTAATTGCCAAGAGAAGCATAAGTTAAAGGATAGATTAAAATAGAGTCAAATGATAAATTCGAATACAACATCTGGATATTGCCCTCCTACAGTCGAAAGGACTTTTCATCTTGAGCTAGAGGATGAAAATATTCCTCATAATGGATATCGACTAATGGTTTATTTTGATGGATAACTTCTAAGCTCCCACTAAACCCCTTTTTCATCGTCAAGCTTTTGACCAAAACAATATGAGAGGGACAAAAAATGTCTTAGATTCATGCATATTAATAACATCACATCTTGACTCTTTCTTCTCCTAAAGTTATTTATGCTATTTTATTTAGGATTTTAAACTCATTTTAGTTATCGAAGTATTTTAGTTTCAAAAAAAAATTTGAAACTTAAAAACTATATAGACACTATTGCATTCTTACATAGTCTTCTAATTGTTTTTCTTTTCTTTTTTTTTTTGTAAATCTTTGTACCCACGATTGAGTCATTTTTGACTATCCAATTATTTTGGTTAAAACGGTTTAATAGCCAAAATGATTTACGATTGAGCTCCAATTATTTTTTATTTTAGTTATTAAGTTATCAAGTTAATACGATTGGATATCAATAAACTACTAGCATTCATTTAGCAAAAGTCTTGAAATTATTTATATTCTTTATTCACGATCAAGAGTGATTCAAAATAGAGATTATTTGGACCTAGAAATATTTTAGGCACCTTTTTGGATTAAAAAATAATAATAATAGTTAAGTTTTATCCACACAAAAAAAAAGGAATAATCATTGTTGCTAGCCGAGAAGACCTAAAAGGTGAGAGCGGGGTTAATCACAGGAATTAGAGCAGTGTCCGGGAAGAACGAACTAGAGCCCTTTTAGGAGGTGTTGATTGCGATCCGAGCACCTGAAACAGAATAGAGAGAGTGATAGGGGACGCCAGAGACACTCTGGCGTTGCGATCCGAGAACCTGAAACAGAATAGAGAGAGTGATAGGGGACGCCGGAGACACTCTGGCGTTACTACTCCAACGCTTAAGTCAGAAGGAGAAGAAAAGGAAGAAACTTAAAGAGAACGGTGAAAAGATCAGTCCTTTACCTTGCTAACCCTGCGTCCCTTTATATAAAAAATCAATGAGGATGTTCTGACAGTAGCATGGAATGAACAGGAGTAAAGAATATCATGTCTTCATTAATACACCCCTGAAGACATTCCTCCATAAATGCTATGAGTAGTAAGCTGCCAGATATCATACCTCATTAATGCTTGTAAATGGTAGGTAAGATAGAGATTTCTTACTATCAAACACCATATAAGCTCTGAAGGTAAACAGTGTAGATTGAATTGAATATATATAAATAGAACATTCTTCCAGAGTAGTACTATTAGATAAGATGTCTCCCGCCGAGATAGAGATAGATCCGCCAAGAGGTTTTCGGCTGAGACATAGAAACTGAAAGGTCTCCTGTCGAAACATAGATACTAGAGGGTCTTCTGCCAAGACAGATACTGAAAGGTCTCCTGCCAAGACATAAATAGTAGAGGGTTTCCTACCGAGACAGGGATCCACCGAGACCAAGACCTTTACGACCTGATTTAACTAGTTTTGGAGACCTGAATAATTCTCATCCGTATCAATCATTATTAATTATAAAAAAAATGCGCATATCAAGGCAGCCTTAGCGCTTTCCGAAAGGCGTTTGCCCTCGACCATCCCTTAGACCATCTCCAACGGTGCCCCTTTTACACCATTTTGGTGTAAAAGGGACACCAAAATTACTCCAAGGGGGCACCAAAATTTGCACCATTTTGGTGCAAGTGAACAGTGCAACATCATTGCACCAAAATGGTGCAAGTGCATATTTTATTTATATTTTTTTTATTTTCTATTTTATAAATTTAGAAATTACTTTTTTTAATATAATATATTATAATATTAAATTTATATTTAAACTATTCTTAAATATTATAAATTAATATTATTTAATTTA
>JBAMHZ010276427.1:0-13388 GCA_037177395.1 Alpinia galanga | reverse complement strand
AAAAAAAAATGAAAAAAAATATTTCTCATTTTAGTTAACTTTAGAAAATGTCTATATAAACAAAAAAACAAAAGAAAATAATTTTTTTTCCCTTAAAGAGTATCAAAAGTTGTCTTTTTATTATAATAAAATATAGTATTTTAGAAAAATAACTTTTATAATAATATTTACATGCCCTAATTACAAGACCCTTCTACTGAGCAATTAATAGTTAGGAATTAATTCATTATTTATTATACAATATTTAAGTGCGCTAGTCTTTAGGTTCTTCTCCCACGGAGGCAATTAATTGGATATGTAATAACTTGATTGCTAGGTGAAGGATAAATAAGAGGAAGAAATTTTAAATCTTTTTTGAAAAAGTGTGAGGAAAGAGAAAAGAAAGATAGGGAATGGTAAGTTTAAATCTTCCTTGTCAAAGGAAGATTTTCTTATGCTCTAGAAATGTAAGAAAGGGAAAGATAAATATAAATATTTATTGTTGCTTTTTTCTTCTTATTGCTATCTTCGTCCAAACGTCTTTGTCAAAATTTCTATTCGTCATCCAAAAAATAATTATTTTAAATGGTAATATAAAAGAATTAATTTTTATTCAAAAATATTTAAACATCTTTGTCAAAATTTCTATTCGTCATTCAAAAAAATAATTATTTTAAATGGTAATATAAAAAAATTAATTTTTATTCAAAAGTATCTAATTTATATTTATGTCATTGTATATCTATAATTTTATATTTTTAATCTTCATTCCTTTAATTTCCTTCCAAATAAAATAATACATATTACATTAATAAATCTTTCATTCCTTCCAAATAAAAGAAATATGTTTTTTTTTCCTTCCCTTCTCTCTCCGTTAATAAACCTACTCGATGATTCAATCCGAACTCGAATTATTATTATTTTTTTCAAGTAACACAAAACCCGATACCTAAATAGCGGATTGCAAATTAATCTGATATCCGATACCCAATAACCAGTCCAGGCCGAATTGTTTTTAATTAATAGAAACCCGATAATCGATTGCTAGGTAAAATCGGACAAATATAAATAAGACAAATCCGATACCCTAACAAACTCAATCCGAATCCAATTTACTAACTCATAATAAATTAATGATATCGGATATCCGATAATTAACAGAAAACTGATAACAGGTCAATTGATATAAATATGTACCCGATAACGGAGCACAAACCCGATACCGATAGCCAAGTGCCTGCCCCTTTTGTCGTCGAAGCCTGATCGATCCTGATCCCTCTCTTCGTCGCCCCCCTTGGAACCAACCCTTCTTCTGCACTTCGAAGCAGCAAACCCTAGGCGAATCCATGGCGAGAGGGCGGCGAAGTGAGGACGACGACTTCATCGACGATGACGACGTCGATGAAGCCTACGAAGAAGAGGACGAGGAGGAGGAGGAGCTCGGTACTGGCAAAGGAGGGAAGAAGAGAAGCAGATCTCAATTCATCGACGACGCGGCGGAGGAGGACGACGAGGAGGAAGAAGAGGACGAGGAGGACGAAGAGGAGGTTGGTGCCAGCCGCCGGAGCAGGGAAAAGCGGGCACGCGGCTCGCAGTTTTTCGAGCTCGAGGCAATGGTCGATAGCGACGATGAGGAGGAGGAGGAGGAAGGCGAAGATGGTACGATGCTAATATCTTCATCTAAGAGTTATTTCTCTTTTTGTTTTCTCTCTATGCATATGTCTCTTTTAGAAATCATGGTCGATAGATAGTATTGACGAAAGCTCAATCTTTTTGCATGTCTTTTTTAGGGTTATAACCCTGCTTATTATATGTTCTCGGCGATCATAACTAGGAAAGTTGATTTTCAGATAATTATAGTTGCTACCACTTTCTTATGAATTTATTTTGTTATGGCTAAACTAACGGCTGTTTAACCTAAAATTTCTACCCACTTCAAAATTCAAAGCTCATACTTGATGCTCTTTGTTTGTCGTATTTGTTTGATGCAAGGTTGACGTTTCTTTTGTTCTCCTTGTTAAATCGAACTTCTCCTGGGTTTTGTACGGTAAATATCATCGGGTGAATATTTTTGTTGATTTGTTGCTATCACTGGCATGCACTCAGTTATTTGAGAAATATGATGTCTGCAAATGTTGTTAATGTATCTACTTGTTGTTTTTGTTTTACTTATCAGATATTTTGAGAAGTGCAGATTTTATAAATGATGCTGGAGCTGACTTGCCTGATGAGAATGACAGTCGAAGATTACGACGCCCTATATTAATGCAAGAAGACCAGGAAGACGTTGATGAGATAGAGAGACGTGTCAAAGAAAGATATTCTAAAACTAATCAGGTAGACTATGCTGAGGATGCCACTGATGTTGAGCAACAAGCGCTTTTGCCATCAGTGAAAGATCCCAAACTATGGATGGTCAAATGTGCGGTATGTTGTTATTTATATTCATTGTTCGAAACAAAGATTATTAGTAATTTTTGCAACTTCCCTATGTTAACTATCCTACTTGTTTTCAGATTGGCCATGAGCGTGAGACAGCCATTTGTCTCATGCAGAAATTTATGGATAGGTCTGATCTGCAGATCAAGTCAGTTGTTGCATTGGATCATCTAAAAAATTACATTTATGTTGAAGCTGAGAAAGAAGCCCACGTGTTAGAGGTCTGCAGCATCTGATTCTGGTATTTCCTTCTCTTATATCATTGAACTGGTTATTTGAAAATTTAAATTTCTTTTGCTGCTTCAGGCGTGCAAAGGCATGCGAAACATCTTCTCTTCAGCTAAAGTAACACTTGTACCGATCAAGGAGATGACTGATGTTTTATCTGTTGAAAGTAAAGCTGTTGAACTTGCAAGGGATACATGGGTCCGGATGAAGATTGGTATTTACAAGGGGGATCTTGCCAAGGTATGACTACACTTGAAACTAGATCAATGTGTTTGTATCATTCTTTGGTTGACATTATATATCTGTCTCGTAGGTTGTCAATGTTGATAACGTCCGTCAGAAAGTCACAGTCAAGCTCATACCTAGAGTTGATCTACAAGCTCTAGCTAATAAGTTGGTATGAAGTTCATTTATTAACTAATTATATGCCAGTAGTTTCATTTTGTCAAATTTGTAATCTTTTGCTTACTTTACATTTTTTGCAACTTTTTTTTTTTTTTTTGCAGGAAGGTAGGGAAGTTGTAAAGAAGAAAACTTTTGTTCCTCCCCCTCGCTTCTTTAATATCGATGAAGCAAGGTATTCAATGACTTTAAACTCTTAAAGTTTGATTAAGTGACAAATTTGACTAGTTTGATTTATTGTGTTCAATTTGGTCAGGGAGATGCATATCCGTGTTGAACGGCGCCGAGACAAGGACAGTGGTGAATATTTTGAGATGGTTGATGGTCTGATGTTCAAAGAAGGTTTTTTGTATAAAACTGTTTCTGTCAAAAGTATTAGCTTGCAGAACATAGATCCTACATTTGATGAACTTGAGAAGTTCAGGAAGCCTGGTGATGATGATGGAGAGGTTGCAAGTTTGTCCACTTTGTTTGCCAATAGGAAAAAAGGCCATTTCATGAAAGGGGATTCCGTGATAATCATTCGTGGAGAATGTAAGAATCTGAAGGGATGGGTAGAGAAAGTGGAGGAAGATACGGTCTATGCTAAATTGCCTGAGCTGGTAATCATGGCTTCCTATGTTTATTTCCATTGTCAATTTGTTGTAAGATATATCTAGGAAAGAATTTTAATTATTCCATGTTTTGCACAGGGAACAATTGCTTTCAACGAGAAAGAGTTATGCAAATACTTTAAACCGGGAGATCATGTCAAAGTAGTATCAGGTGTTCAAGTAGGTGCAACTGGTATGGTTGTAAAGGTTGAAAGCCACGTTCTAATTATTTTGTCAGATACTACAAAAGACCATGTAAGTCAGACTTCCACTTGAATCACGTAGAGACCTGTAGGAATAACAATGCCAATTTGGTTGAAATTTAATTGTACACAATGTGGTTCAGATACGTGTTTTCGCCGACCATGTTGTAGAGAGTTCTGAAATTACTACTGGGGTTACTCGTGTTGGTGATTATGAGTTGCATGATCTTGTGCTGCTAGAGTAAGCTTTCATGCTGTGTTCATATAGAATATTTTTTTTGATCATTGTGACTTGCTGACTGGTCAAAACCTTGCAGCAATATGTCTTTTGGAGTTATTATACGCTTGGAGACTGAGGCATTTCAAGTAAGTTAGGTTTGTTGATGGTAATCAATTGCAACTCACAAGTTTCTCTACCTAACTTTACTGCTCTTTAGGTTCTTAAAGGAGTGGCAGATAAGCCTGAGGTTGTTCTTGTTAAATTCAGGGAGATAAAAAGCAAAATTGAAAGGCGAACAACTGCCAAAGATCGCTCAAATAACATCGTAGCAATTAAGGATGTCGTCAGGGTTGTTGAGGGTCCATTTAGTGTAAGATTAACTGTTGTGTCATTTTAGGTTTTTAATTTATGTTTTAATTCATGTATAGTTGATTTAGCCATTGATAT
This sequence comes from Alpinia galanga, assembly GCA_037177395.1. NCBI lineage: Eukaryota > Viridiplantae > Streptophyta > Magnoliopsida > Zingiberales > Zingiberaceae > Alpinia > Alpinia galanga. The sequence continues at coordinate 8,877 of JBAMHZ010276427.1, read as the reverse complement.
GATTTTGCTTGACCAGGGAAAGCGAGGTCCTGTTGAACACATATACAGAGGGCTATTATTTATCCACGACCGTCATCATCATGAGCATGCTGGTTTTATTTGTGCAAAAGCTCAGTCATGTGTGCTTGGATGTGGATCACAGGGGAATAGAGATAGAAATGTGTGTTAATGTAGTTTTTATAGAAGCTAGAACTTGAACTTTAGCTAATGTGTGTTATTTAATGCAGAATGTTGATTCCTTGAGCTCTAGACTTGATGCTCTCCGTTCTCCATCCCGTTTTCAGTCTCCAAGCAGACTGCCACCTAGAGGACCACCTTCAGAATGTACATATGCTGCCGATTCCATTTCTCCATGTTGTCTCTTATGCATTTTCAGGGTTCTTATTCTTAGTCATGAACTCTTGTTCAACTAGTTAGTAAATTTCATATTATTTCATGAATGTTTTTTAATTTCTTATATGCACATTAATCAAAAATGTAGTTCAAAGATACAGAGGTGGAGGTGGAAGGGGTGGAAGAGGAGATGAAGCCTTAGTCAGTAAAACTATTAAAATAAAATCTGGTCCCTGGAAAGGATATCGAGGTCGGGTGAAGGAGGTAACAGGTTCTTTAGTCAGAGTTGAGTTGGATTCTCAGATGAAAATTGTCACAGGTAAGTTCTGTTGATGTATAATTTCCATTATTTCATACTTTTCTGACCAATTTGTTGTTATAAATACAGTTAAGAGACAAGATATCGCAGATGCAGTTGGTAATGGTGCTGCAACGCCTTTCCGGTATTAATTCTTTCTGCGACATGTTTATTTTCTGATTTCAAGAGTTTAATACTGGAATGTTTGTTCACTGAATTTTTTACTCGTTTATGATAGGTTCGGATCGGGTAGAGAAACACCTATGCATCCGTCACGAACGCCCATGCATCCTTATCAAACTCCTATGCGGGATCCTGGTGGTAGGTTATCAATTTCATCTTTTGTTTGTTTAGAAGTTAGTGAAATCTTAGGAGAAACTTCAACACCATAGCAATTTAATAATAAGAAGCATCTCCATTGAGATATTTCAATAATCTTTTAGGACAATCTCCCGATTTCGGTCACAAGTATCATGTACATATATATTACTTTTTGCAGCAACTCCTATCCATGACGGGATGAGAACACCTATGCACGATGGGACATGGGCTCCTATGAGTCCTCCAAGGTAGTCTTTTTAAACCTCAGATGTGCTGTTCAGTTGTACTAAATCTGTATGTCGACTTAGTACATAGTCAACCATGAATATTTGTGCGCTTGCCTTTATTTCTTATCCCCCTCCAACTTGGCCAATTCAGATATGAGATTGGTCCATCTATTCCAAACTTTTTGGAGACTGGATATCTTGCATAAACTCTTACACATGATACACGATATTCTATATATTTTATCCGTTCTGTTCAAGTGTTCATTGTTTTGTAGTTATTTTTCAGGTTTTGAACATTACTATCTTAAAATGCATCATGCTACATATTTGATTTGCTCATTCTGTACTTTCGCTGACTCGGCTCTTGGCTTTTGTTTCTGAAAATAGACTCCCCATCACAAGAAGAGATTAGTATAATTTGAATTTTGACTGCTGAAAATGGCTTAAACTTTCATCTTTTTCATCTCTCCTGATACGTTCTCTACTTGTCCTGTGCTTAGTAATTTTAAAATTTGGATACGCTTTGCACACCCACATTTTATAGTTTAAGCATGAACCCAGCTTTATTATTTTCATTTGTAATTAGATGCCACTTCACTAACATATTGACTCACCATACTGATAACCTGAACAGGGATAATTGGGAAGATGGAAATCCGGCTACTTGGCGAACGAGCCCACAATATCATGTATGTATTTTCTTTCCTAATCATTAAGGTATTCTATTTAGATGCAAGTCCTTCAAGTAATAATCACAACCTACCTTATTCTATCTCAGCCCGGAACTCCCGTTCGGACGTATGATGCACCTACTCCTGGTTCAGGTTGGGCTAACACTCCAGGAGGGAGCTATGGTGATTCCGCAACACCAAGGGAAAGCAGCTACGGTAATTGAGTGCATTAGATTCTTCCGCAAATTCATTCTTTGCAGTCGGAGGTGTAATGTAATTATTGTCTACCAGGAAGTGCACCGAGCCCGTATCTACCATCAACACCTACCGCACAGCCTTTGACCCCCAGCTCAACATCATACCTTCCTGGTACCCCTGGTGGACAGCCAATGACACCTGGAAATGTTGGATTGGATATGATGTCTCCGACAATAGGTCAATCTCTCTGTCTCTTAACTTTTTCTTATAAGATTATTGGATGAAAAACTTCAGTTTGTTTTTTTTCTTTTCAGTATGGCAAATTGATCATATAATGAATAATACATGATAACAAATAAACCATGCAATATAGTTCCCAACTTTAACTCATATTTTGGTTAAGAAACTTGTACTTTTTTTGGGTCTTGTTTACTCAATTATGCATGTTTAGTAGTTAATTTTTATGTTTCGTCTCAATCTATTTTTTGTGCTCCTGGCATACCATTCCTTAACTTCCTGTCGGTACCTTTGGTTGGAACACAGAAGTTGCTTTGTTCTTTTTTTTTCCCCAAAAGGAATGAAGCAATAGATATTAGTTTGACACGTTTGAACTTTTCATTAACTCATTGCATTATTTTTGGAGTCTCATTCTATTACATAGCCATTCATTTATTCAAAAGCAACGAAGCAATAGATAATTCTTCCAATCCATAGCGAGACAAGTTATATGAACAAAGTGTTCCTATTCTGTAGGCGGAGAGAGTGAAGGAAACTGGCTGATGCCAGATATATTGGTTAACGTCATGAAAGCCGGAACCGATTTCCATGTCGGAGTCGTTAAAGATGTGCTAATGGTACACCAAAGAGTTCCTTCCCCCCTCTTTCTATCTATCTCGTTGTAGATGTGCTTTCATGTTTGCTCACACAAACACTATCTATTCATTTCAGGATGGTTCCTGCAAAGTTGCAGTCGGATCAGCTGGCAACGGAGAGACAATAACGGTGCCTCCCTCGGATGTCGAGGTGATCAGGCCCAAAAAATCCGACAAGATCAAGATCATGAATGGAGCTATGCGCGGAGCAACAGGGAAGCTTATCGGTGTCGATGGGTCCGATGGGATTGTAAAGTTGGACGACACATACGAAGTCAAGATTTTAGATTTAGTGTTGCTTGCTAAGCTAGCAATAGTATGATCTCTACAGCCTCTGATCTCTCTTGTATTCATTACCTCAACGTTTGTTTATCGAGTACTTTTACTTTTCCTCACATGGCTTCTTGTTTCGTTGTTATGTCAGTTGCAAATCCAAACTTGTATATCAAGGTATCTGTTTTGGATATTCGATCTAGCGTTTAATCTTTTCAAATCCTTTCCAAAGGAGAACAGTAACAGCATGCTCTCCTTTGGAAGGCATGATAAGATTTTTCACGGGTTGAATTCTTCTTTTCTATGTATTACAGTGGCCTCTTATAATTTTTCTTTCTTTTTTTTTTTTAACCTCTTCTTCTTCTTCTTATTTTTTTTTTCTTTCTTTTTTATAAATTTTATTTTTTTACTCACCATTTACAACTGGACATCAATTAATAATGAGATTATTTATTTTCTTTAATTTTTATGTTACACAATCTGATGTTGTGTTCTGTCTTTTGGTTCTTTTGGGTATTGTTTTATTTATATTCGTTTAATTATAAAAATATGTATATATAATAAATAAAGTTGGACGGTGAATGCATTATAATTTTATTTATTTATTAATTTATATAAAATTTAATAGTAAAAAATAATATATATGAAAAATGAACCATAATAATTTTGTAAATTTTTTAAAAATATTTTATATATTTATGATATATAATAATAATAATTAATTCTTGTAGGATCAGTTATATGAATCTGTGGACTCTATCTTCTACTACATTATTATTTATATTTAATTAAATTATATTATATTTTATTGTTACTAATTAAGTCTTTTTTAATCTTTTTTCCACGTTAATGTATGTATTTGTTATACTTTTATATTATTTAATTTGAGCATGTATTAGTTGTCTAAATACATGTTTGTACCACTTTAAATGTATATTTTAGAGTTTTCTTTCAATATATGTAATTTCGACTTTCTATTTAATGCTCTCATTTCTTATTCTGGTCATTTTCGTATGCCCATTGATACTGCTATATTTTTATTAATGAGTCAAACGTCAAGATAGAGAAAGAAGGGTAGTCAAACTAAGCTGTTGATTCCATATATGATAGAGAAAAGTTGGGTTAATCATAAATAGCTTAATTAGGAGAGTAATTACCGAGTCAATTTGAATTGATTTAGTTTAGGAAAGAGCAAACTGAGCTGAATATAAGTAGCTCGACAATAAGAAGAATTACAAAGCTTAATGAAAATAGCTCAGCAACAAAAAGAATTATCAAATTAACGTAAAATGGCTTAATTTAAAAGAAAATGCAGAGCTCATAGAAATAGTTGGGCCATAAAAAGGTTTACTGATTCAAAATAGACTGACTCATTTTAAATTAAGAATATGTTTAACTCATTAGAAATAACTCATCAAACCTATATAAAATAGCTCGATCAGAAGGAATAACTGTTGAGCTAATAGAAAATAGCTCGACGAGGTATCGAAGCTGCTGAGCCAATTAAAAAATAATTTTGATTTATTTTTAACGCTTTATATATTTGGAGGGTATTTATGGGTTTTCGCAATTTAATCCCTTACGAGTACTTGAAAATAAAATATTTGACCCAAAAACGACTTGGCCACGAGGTTCACCACCGAATCGGTCGAGCCCAGGCGGAGCCCTAATCCAATCCGATTTGCTGCTCCGGCGACGCCTCCGACGCCGTGCGTCAGCACCGCCGCCCTCCTCTTCCCGCTTCCCGTTAACTCCTCGTCTCGGTGTCGCGAATAGGTTCATTGTTTTACGCGTCGGTCGCCGTCAAAAAAAAGGAAAGGAAAAAGTGGATTAGGGTTTTGATCTGATCGCCTTTCTACTCGGGCATGGGCGGGCCCGATTGCGCCGGATATGACCGGACGTTTAAGGTCAGTTTCAGTCAGGATGGCTTATCGAGACTGCATGCGAAGGTGATGGAGAAGCTTAAAGAGTTCATGGGCGATTATACTGATGATACGCTCGTGGTAAGGTTTTGTTCGCCAACATCTGTTCATGTTTGGATTGAGGCAACTTTTTGTTTTTTTAGCCGGAGGAAACGCTTTGTTTTTCCTTAGTTTGGGAGGGAACGAAAACTGAACCTCTAATATTTAATCTATAAACAACTAATCCAATCAAACAAGTTTTTTTTTTTTCGGTGGTATTTTTCGTTTTTGTTCCCTGCTAATATATGAATATCAAATTTTGGGGGATTAAACAAGTGGATGCTACTGTAAGATGATTCTTTAGCTTGATAGTTCAGTCAAAGTTGTTCTATTTATGTTATCATGTGACAATGTTCACCTGATGTCTGACTATTAGGGCTCAATATTCCATTCGACTGAGTAACATTATGCCACGGACTTTGCAATGCAATTGGAATTGCAATGCCATGGTAGTTTTTCTCTTTTATATGCCAAAGCTCACTTTTTTGAACTAAAAACTATGCCTTCGTCCAATAATTCCCTCATGATAACATGGAATTTTCCTCGTACTCGAGTGTCACCACATGTAGATCCTCTAATACTTTGATAAATTATATTGTACTATCAATTGTCACATATGAGCTTTAATGGGTAATGGCCTGAGATACAAAATGGCAAGCCTATGGCATGTTAGTACGGGAGACACTTCCTATTGCTATGAACTGGACCAATTGTTTCAGTAGATGGAAAATTCCAACTCTTGCACTGCATTTATTCTTATCATTGAGTCATTTGTGGTCACCTTACTGGGATCCACGAAAGTGAAGGCTAACTGATTTTCTCTCATTCTCTCACATGTGCCTCATCTATTCTTTTTTTTTTTCTCCTTGGTCTTTGATTGGCTGACTCCTCTTCAATTTTTGGCTTTTCATAAAATCTCGAATTTCAAAGATTAGTTCCATTGTTAATGTACATGGATGATGGAAGAATTTCTGCTGCTTTTTTCTCTGTTGTTTTTTTCTTTTTTGGTATCCATTTATTTATTTTTGCAACATTTTACTGATTAGCTAGTTAAGTATTAAATTTTATTCTTTTTCTGGGTAGTGCTTAGTTTGCATTTTAACTTCACATTGGCAGGACTATGTTGTAGTTTTGCTCAGGAATGGTCGTAGCAAAGATGAAGCTAGGAAGGAGCTGAATGTGTTTTTGGGTGATGATAGTGACACTTTTATCTCCTGGTATGAACTCTTTGTGTAAGAGTAGCTGTTTCCATCATAAATTTTATATTCTAATATTTTCTTGTCTATTGACTATTATTTATAAAATCTCTGTTCTATAGGTTGTGGGATCATCTATCGTCAAATATACACTTGTATACACAACCGAACGAATCTATTCCTGATGAAATATCCAAGTCTAAACCCATTTCTCATGTACTGTCTGAAACACAGAATTCTCAGGAGGAAAAGAAAATTACTGCTCAAACTGATTCGAACACTAGAAATAGTCATGGAAGAGGGTGGAAAGGGAAAACAAAGGATAATAATGGAGCATTTCCTCTTCGGAGTGTGGTGACCAATATTTTGCACGCTGAGGAGGAAGTGTCTAGACTGAATGTTGTTGGGCAGTCACATTCATCTACAGCTCGCATTCAGAGAAAACGGAGCAGAGAGGATGAGCACCCACAGGTACATAACTTTCTGTATGCCTCTGAGGTAGTCTTTGCTTTTCACTTGTAAAAATGTAGCAGGAACCAAATTAATTGAATGGGTTATTCTAGTAATTGGCTATTAGGTGTAGTATGGGCACTAGGTTTGTTTAGTTGTATTAGTGAAGTAATTGTTGTCTAATGCCTTATAAAACAATTATTACAGTGCGCTGGGATATATTTTATTGATTCTGAGTTAATTCTCTTAGGGTATCCTCTCTTTTTCTCTCTCTCTCTTCCTCCTGCTCCAGGTTTGTATCTTCTCCTTCCCCATTGAGCAGACACCATCTTACTTCCTCAATTGTATTAATCTGTGACCAGGTGCCACATTGTAGGTGGATAATTCCCTCTGCTAAAGGACTCTATGCAAGAAACTATGATTCTCAGCTATTTACAGTTAGGTTTCTAAATTTTATTCCACTATTTAACTTTATGTTCACAAAGTTGTTGACAATTATTTTGCTAGCATCAGGGACATTACAACAACCTACCATTTTTTAATTCTGGCTTGGGGTTGACATCCACAATATCGCTCTGATAATTAGATAACAAGAAGGGTAAATTACATAATTCCTTATTAGCTACAAACTTCATTTTGCAAGCTTTGATTTCTATTCCTTTGAAATCTGCAAGTCCTCCACAACAACCAAGTGGGAAATTACAAACGAAAAAAACCAGCTTTACCTTTGACGACAACAAAGTAATTGGATTTACACTACACCAAAACTTTGTATTGGCTTGTATCCTTGCACTTACTATAATTACCTATATCATCCATCACCCCTTAGGATAAGATATGATGCCATCTCGCCTAAGACATGCAAGACTTACCATTGTGCATGGTTGTTGAGATGTAGAACAAAGCCAAAAAATCACCTTTGCCGTTCCAACAATTTTCTATCCTTCCAACAGAGGCCCTCTCCACCTAATCCGTCAGACTTCTATGAGCTTTTCGTGATCCAAATGCAAGCCTTCCATGGGTCCAATAGCCTTCAGCAAGCCCTCCAGTAGCCTTGCACTTGTGGCACACAATCAGCAGATGTGAGGTGAGCGTCTTGTTGGCTAGGCTCCCTGAGAGGTTAGATTGGGGAAGGTGGCTTTGAGGGTGGAGGACGTGGTGGCGAACATTATTTAAAATTTTCCTCAGGAAGTGTTTTATATATGCATAGCATTCTTACACAACAAATGAGCCTAGTGTTTCCTCATTTTCTCCACTTCTTCATCTTTTTCTCCTCCTCCTTCCTCTTCTTTCTCCCCTTCCCCTGCACTTGAATGATGCTGATTGTCACCATTGCCAGTTGATACATTGTATGCCGCTCAGCACTAGAGTAGAATGATTGCATGTCCCTACACTTTTATATTGCTGTATCTCATCGCTGAAGCATCCAATTGCGATTCCATATCAATTGCGTTCTGCCTAAACTACAAGAAGCATAGGGTGGAGGACACTATACTCCTTGCGATTCCATATCATGACTTTGAGCATCCAATTGCATTCTGCCTAAACTACAAGAAGCAACAGATTTTAAAATTCATGTTCACATAATTTCATTGCTTCAATTCAGCTCATCAAAGTCAATTTCCATTTGTAATGGTAATGATGCAATATAAATTAAATTTAACATTCATTTATATCAATAATTGGTTTATATTGGACCTTGGGTTAGTTGATTATGTTTTTCATTTGCACCTTCTCTCTGCTTTCTTTTCCCCCTGTCCTCTCTCCTTCCCTCTCTTATTCTGTATCAAAAACTTTATTCATCATCTGCAGCTGAATTATTTGATACAAATGGAGTTCTTAAGGTTTTGGCATATTTGATGGTTTAGTTTCGAAATCTCTTTTCTTTTAAGTCACCAGCGAAACTATGATTTTCCAGAGAATTAGCTAATTTATGGATGAGTAAGTTTGTTCCCATTAAAAGCATGTCAAGGACAAGATTGGATCGCTGACGATGACAAATAATTAAGGTTCACTAGACAAATATAAACAAGATTTTCTGGAGGTAGTTGGGATGCTGGAACTCTAAAACCTCAAA
>JBAMHZ010276426.1:1843-39564 GCA_037177395.1 Alpinia galanga | reverse complement strand
TCGCTGCACCAGGCGAAGTAGGCGCCGCCGTCCCTGCCGTACGATTTCTTCGACAGTCTCGGCGTCAAATCGATCTCCATCTCTCCGAGAAGCCATGAGAGAAGAATCCGCAGTAGAATAGACGAGAACTCGGAGACGGATCGGAGGATTTGCATCCAAAGAGCAAGTTTAGGCGTCGTTTTATCAATAGAGAGTGAGATATGTGAAATAGCTATTTTCCACGGATTAAAATATGCGGATAAAATTTTGAAAAAGTTGGATATTTTGTTTTTATCCAGGGAGAGAAGAAGCTCATATATTATGTATATAATAATATTTTTAAATTATGGAACTGTAGAGATTGAAAAGCCTTGTTATTGTTGTTCAATGCTACGATAACTTCTTTATAATGGACGAGGTTGATTTTGAAACTTATTAATCACGTCTCCACGTCGTCCTATCTGGTGGGGCCGATTATTAATGGACGACTCAACAACACCATCATTGTATACGGACGGTGTTGATTAATCTCTGGGCTGTCTGATAGTTCGGCTGAATTATTGGGGCGAAATTATAGCTAATTATTTCATGTTTTGTGAATCTAACGTTCACACTGATCCAGTGTTTTGATCGAGACAGGCACCAACTGCTTGCAGATCAGGCAGTCATTGATCTCGCGGAGAGGGACGGCTCCGATTCGCGTCCCGGTTGACGTTAACGAGTTTATAATATTTACGTCAAATATTTTATGATTGATTTTCAGTTTAATAAAGATAATAAATTATAAAAAAAAAATTATCTTAATATAAGAATCCTTTTGCATGAAAAAAAAAAAAAATCCAACAAATTCACATCTATTAAGAATTGATTCTAAAAGACAATGTCAGTGAGTTCTTTCTATGATATTTATTAAAATAAAAGTTTTTTTTGGGTAAAAATAATGCATACTGAGAAAACTGGTGCAGTTGGCTCTCTCTATCTGTTACAATTGTATTTGAAAAGCTTGGAGATTACTTCATCAATTTGACGGCTTCCGTGTCCCCTGTCATTGCCACTTTAACGTTCACTTCGCTCCTATCTCTCTCTCAGATTGGGCGACCCTCTCTTCCCTTCTTCAGATCTAGACGCTTTTACGGATTCTACGTGTGTTCATTGGTTTCCAGGAGAAGGACCCGGCTAGAGAAATGCCCGATTGGGAGCTCCAGCACTGCTGCGATCACAACCAGGGAGTTTTCATCATCTCCGTCGCCGTATTCACAGTCGTCATCCTCGCCGTGAGTTCTCCTTTTGGGATACTGATCTCGATGGTGGTCTACTACCTATCCGACCGGCCGCAAATAGAAAAAAATGCCTTTTTATCCGATTGATCTAATAAAGTGTGTGACTTTAGTGGCGAATGATGTGGTATTGGAGCAGTGCTTCTGCCAAAATGTTTCCTTTTACTTGCTAGCGTTGCATAGTTCTATTGACATTGTTAGTTTCGCGGATCGTGGACTTTTGTACTTGCTGATCTGGTGGTGTTTTGATCTATTGTAGTTGTGGAGGACAGTGCTGCTGACACCTTTCAAACTCATCACGGTGTTCCTTCATGAAACGAGTCATGCCCTAGCCTGTAAATTAACCTGCGGTGATGTAAGGAAGCCTCTTCTCTTGCTCAGTTGCTTCTTTTCCAGGGGATTCGTGATTCCGCTTTACTTGCTGTTTTCTATTTGGCTTCATCTGCCAAGAGATTTCTTCTTATTTGTGTGGTACATTGCTCTCTCAGCACATAACATTACCAAGCAGCATGCTAGAATAGCAGAACCAACTGGAGTTTTGATCTTGTTGAAATTGGCTGCAAACAGATTGAGATAACTGGTACAATTATGTACCTTGACACAGCTTCTTCTTGGAGTTTAGTGCATACCATAACTAAGCAGCCTGCTAGAGTTAGCCGAACCAACTGGAGTATTGTTCATGTTCAAATAGGTTCTGAACTGATTGAACTAAACTAGGACACTTATATACATTACTTCTACTAATATAGCCATACATTACTTCTACTAATATAGCCATGTTTCACTTAGAAAAGACTTTACATTGCGTCTACTAAAGTAGCCATGTTTGACTTGGAAAGATTTGTCTTCCCTCTTCTGAAGGCTTCCATTAACACTGGAACATTCAAGGATAAGGAAAGTATGCTTACATCTTTAACACAAATCTGATAATTTGTGTCTTAATTTTTCATAATGCAGTTGTGTATACAGCTAGGCAATGAATTGGACAATTTGATCCCCACCTTGATGTTCTTTTGGTTCGACTTTTTCATAGAAACTGGTTGATCTGATGGACCTACTAATAACAATTTCTATATGACTGATTATCATAAGAAAGAAAAAGTGATTGCCAACATCTTGTTGGGGTGTTAAGCATGAAATGTTCCAGGCACATGCATTCTTGTTCCTACAAGGCTATCATATTCGGGTACTCCTTGCACATACACCAACATACAAATGGCTGTTTCTTTACTAAAGGCTATCATATTCCATGCAGCCCTTTTCCTGTATCATCTATGCATGAAAGGACAATTGGCCTGTCATTTTTCACTGAAAAAAGGCTCAGGACCTGCTAGTAAAATCCAGAGACATTCACCTAGTTTGATCTCTTGCAAGGATTTATTTATTATTCTTCAAGTGTTTATCCCCTGACTGCCAAGCTTAAGTTTCTTAATTAAACCAATCAGTATTTTTTTCTTCTTCTTTTTGTGATTTTTGTAGTTCTATCATCTCGTTGACTTATTATGGTACAGATTGATGCTATCTTATAGGGTGTCACAGTCCTGTATGCCATTAGACTATTAACAAATTATGATTCAAACAGGTTGAAGGTATACAGGTGCATGCTAATGAGGGTGGGGTCACACGAACTCGTGGTGGCATCGATTGGCTCATTTTACCTGCTGGATGTAATAATTCTACTTCGAACTTTCAACTTAAACTGATCATTTGTACCATCTCTTTTGATTAAATAATTGCTTAAACAAACTCTTTCCATATCATCACAGTGCTTTTATTATAAATATTATCAATGTCAGATCTTGGTTCTTCATTTTGGGGAATGGTTTTCATTCTTGCATCGACTAATCTTCTCACAACAAGAATCGCAGCCGGTTGCTTTCTTCTTGCTTTAGTTGTTGTATTATTTGTTGCACAAAATGTAAGGAATTATTATTAATAATTCTGCCTTTTCAAGTCTTTACCTTGTGTCGTTTTCATTTCAGTCTTAACCAAAACATTGTTTTTGTCTATTCATATCCTTGTATGCTATGTTTCTGTACTAACGATATCCAGTGGTTGCTCCGAGGACTTTGCATAGGTGTGTACTGAAAACCCAGTTATTTGACTAATCCAAAGTTGAATGGGGATTCTGAATTTAAATTGATTCGCTCCTGTTCTGTAGGCTTTATCATATTTCTTGCCATTGTTGCGCTTCTGCAAGAAAATACCACAGTTCGCATTCTCCGGTTTGTTATTCTGTTTATAGGTACATATCTGTTTGTCTTTCAATTTCTTCTTTTATGATAAGTGCATATTCTGGAACTTATCCAGACTATAATCTCCTGTGTTTCCGCGCAATGTAGGTGTCATGAACAGCTTGTTTTCTGTCTATGGTAAGATTAACTCAACTCATTCTGTCATTAAATTCTCCTCTCGAAACCATCTGAGGCATTATATACCGCAGATATCTATGATGATCTAATATCTCGAAGAGTTCACTCTAGCGATGCCGAGAAGTTTGCTGAAATTTGCCCATGCCCCTGCAATGGTGTTGGGTGGGGGGTTATTTGGTGAGATTTATTACTGATGGACAAATTCATTAGATAGCATATTTCACCTTCTATTATGTTCATTCTCCTTATTTAAGATTTGGTTTTGTTTTGTTTCCAGGGGTTTAATATCATTTATATTTCTCTGTGCATCCATTTATCTTGCTCTTGTTATTCTATCTTGAGGTATACTTTCTTTTAAATGCACATAATCTCAACCAAACTTTCGAACATTGAATCTGTTTTGTCGATACTCAAAACATACATACCTTCATTTTCGATTGTGCTGATATCTTTATTACTTTGTGCAGGTTTTATGAGTTTGTGTAAAAATGCTCAGATTGTGCTGAGCTTATTATTCTCCTAACATTTGAAGCAATTGTAGACTTACAATATCCATCATTGTTTCAAGATGTTTGGAATGGATCTCACCTGATGACAACCATGTTTCATCACGTATATTGCATATACCAGTTCATCATGTATATCATGATTCACCTATATGCAGGGGTGGCTATGGGTTGGGTCCTATTGGATTTCAAGAAGAAAAAAAACAAACTCGATTTGATCTTATTTCATGTGTTGTAAGAAGTTCATATTAAAAAGAAATCAATTGAATCAAAGAAAAGATACCTACGAAAATGATAACATTTGTTTGAATTAAATGGAAATATCTTATTGAGCTAAAAATATATGTTAGAATTGAATGGTAACATTTATAAACTAATAGAGATAGAGAGTGGAAGAAAGACAGTCAATAAAATAAAGAGATCATAAACATACATTAGATTAATTATTTATTATTATAATTGTAGTAAATGTTCATTGCAATTAGTAGATAAACTCCCAATTTCATTAGCAAGGGACTTTAAATAAATGAAACAAGTAGATATTGGTAGGTGAAAGATCTTCATAAGTGAATTACTTTTAACCAAATCTATATTCCTATTATATGTTAATTATTTGCAATATTTTTTATCTTCGACAATAGATAAATATAAGAAAGAGGAATGTTTTAGTAGGTTATTAGGTATTCACAATGAAGAACTAAACATTTATTGATGCCTCTTTCAAATGTTATAACTTAAATATTATTAACATATGAAATTGTTTTTCAAGTCTCTCGTTACTGATTGGAGCTTTAAGTCCCATCAATCGATCCATCAAATTGATGCACAAGCGACGAGCAAAATTTTAACTTGTAGTGGCTTGGCGCCACAATTTGTTAGCCATGCTAGAGGATTTTAGGTAGCCTAGTGGTTAAAGGAAATTAAAAAAAAGAATTAAATGACCGCCTACAAGTGGCCGGCCAAACTCAAGTTAGGCTTGCAATTAGATTTTGTCGGCTCTTTAAATATCTACCTAGATTCTTGTCTTTTTTTTTTCCATTTTTTTTTCTCACCTAGATTTAAATAAAATCATCATGGTCTCCATGTGATCCGAGATGACTTGCAAAATGGACGCCAATCAATCTCCGCACGGCTCGCCGTTTCTATATCAATCAATGCATCGATCAAATTTTGCATGTTTAACTCTTTTTTTTTAATATTTAATTACGTGAATGTAGAACTATCGATATTGTTTTTAATTTCAAAAAGGTTTAATTATTGATGTTGTTCTTGCCTTTTTAAATAAACATAAAGTGTCATTTTTTTTACATTTTAAATATTCTTAACATGTTGTATTTATTTATTGGTTTTTAGATCCCGCAGACACTGCCACACTCAACGTGCAAAGGATTTTGATATAAAAAATAATAAGAAAAAACAAAGAGAAATAGAACACAATGCATGAACGATGAGAATAATTTAATGAGAAAAAAAATATTATTATTATTTTCTCATTAAATATTTCATCTTCAGGGACTTACTAGATGTTAAATTCATTCAATTAATGATTAAAAAAACATTGATGGTATCAAATAATTCTAACCCGTGATTGAGGGAAAGTCTTTATCCAATTCAAGAGCCTACAACCACCATCAACAGCAAACCAAATGATTTTGTTTTGTTTTGTTTAGTTTTTTTCTTCTTCTGAAAATAACTAAACATACTTTTTTTAAAAAAAAAATTTAATCAAAAGTACATGAAATCTAGTTATCCTATTAATCTAAAAAAATTACAGTGGACTCAAAGGGAAGTCAAAAAAAAAATAAAGAAACATACGTTTGATTCGTGAGGTTTTCTAAAGAGTTAGTTGGTGTTTGTTGATGAGTATTTATTCAGTATTAGATTCTCACATCGAGCTTTTAAAGATTTATGTCATATATTAATTAATGTCTTAAAAAAAAGAGAGAGAGAATATGTTTCGGTTGATGTGTAATGTTTCAAGGGCTAAATTTATATTTCTAAGAGTATTTTGATCATGTGTAATGTGTCATATTCAGTTCGATTTCAATCGTCGCAAAGTGATTAAATTAATTTTACATTACAATATCTTTTTATTATCCGTTCTAAAACTCATAAAAAAAATATAGGATGTATATTTCTAGGATAGTATGCATCACAAGAGATTCAAATTTCATTAGTGATTAAATTAATCTTACATGATATAATGTAATGTATAAAAAAATATATATTTTAATTTTTAAAATCAAATATTTTATAGATTAATATCACAGAAATTAGGGGGTTTTCTCGATAAAGTTGGTATTTATTATTAAAAAAAAATTAAGATTTTGTAACGGTAGGAGATGCGTTACACCAACACAAGCCTATGCCTCCGTCGAATCCTCGACCTTGAATACGCTGGGAGCCACCCATCCCTCGTCCTCCATTGTACAAGAGGAGTCTGTATCCTGTCTGAAGCGACACACGACTCATCGCGAACTGATAATTCGCACATGGCCCGAGAATATCCGGGTGGTGTCCTGTCCAAGACAGCGGACATAATTTTTGTATAGGTTAGATGGCCTGGTCGTACTGGAATCGGAGGTCCGAGTGGCCTCATAAATGCTGTTTCCTGCGAGCGGGTCTGCCATCGTCGCAGTGACCATCGCTTGGCGCCCAAGCGCGAGACGGAACAGAAGTCTACTTCCATTTTGAACGTTCAAAAACGCTTCCTTTTCTCCTTTCTCGCATATAAAAAAAATCCATTTTTGGCCCTGAGTACGAGAAAGCTGTGTTAGAATCCCACCCTCCCTCTCCTCTTCTCCTTGCCCTCTCGATTCCTCATCTGTATGCATCCTTTTCTTCTCCTTCTTCTTCGACGTCTGGAGATCTGTAGTTGCACTGCCCCCTTGGGGCCTCGCAGAAGCTGTTAGCATCTAGGGTTCCGGGTGCCTTCTTCCGTTGAGCGGAGTGGCGCGTTCTGCTTTTGAGCTGCTTATATACCTCGGTCTCTCGGTCTTGGTCGTCAGATCTTCGGGGGATTCTGGAAGTCGGAAATGTACAAAGGCGTCTTCGGGTACCACCGCGCCGAGAAGGCGCGGAGGGCGGAGTTTGGCTTGGAAAGGGCCGCGGCAGCAGCGTCTTGCCATGGAGAAGGTCAATGTTCTGCATCTAATCTCAGTTCGAGTTTGTTTCATTTCCCCCCTTGGTTTCTTGTGTTTTCTGGGTGCTCGACATTGGGTTTTCATGAATACTAGGGTTCTGATGCGAGTGTACGATAAAAAAAAACTACTTTTCGTATATATACTTTTTGTTGCGTGTTTTTTCAAATGGTCTCGGAATCCTTGGCGTCTTCTCTTCCCAATTGTTTTTCAAAGTTGTTACACTGCATCCGCCTCCTCTCTTTGTGCCTACAGGTTTACTTCAAAAACAATCATTTAAAATTACTTCTTTGGAAGTACCAAATACTTCTACACTAGGATCCAGATTTTCTAGGCGATTTTGTTTTCGCGTCCAGGACGCTTAACTAAGAGATTCAATACCGCCATCAAGATGCTTTTACTCTTTTGATTTCTTTTGTTTTGTAATTAATAGCTCCAATATTGCATAAGGTTTGGTGTGAGCAGAAATCCTTCGTAGCAACAAGCACTGGAAATACCCTATACATGCCACTTCTAAATCGTTTCATATGCACCTGTTTTGTGATGGTTCTTGTTGTCTTATAGTTTGAGCTTTTGATCCCATTCATGTTGTTTATAAGGGACAAGAAAAGTTTTATTTGATTTTTCTTTTCAAACTTAGATTTTATTTCAATATGAAGTTTGTCTTCTGAAATTTGGTGCCTAGGTGCTTCTTTGATTTTTTTTTTCTTGTTGAATTTTAAATATGAAGTACTTTTTGAATTTTCATATGGGTCACACCAATTGTGTCATCCAGTTTGACTGAAGTATAGTTATGCAATCTTGTCATTAATTTCAGAAAGGCACAGTTACAATGGAGGCTTTTACCTTACAGGCCATGAGTAGGTATACCTGTTTGGCTACTAGGGATGTTGCTGGCTTTCCCAAGTTGTCCATCTGTTCGTGTGTTCTTGTAATATGAGTAGATATACCTTCATCATTTGATGATCCTTGATCTTGTGTGCGTGTCATTCACTTCTGGAAGTTGTTAAATGGTCATATAGAGATCCACTAAATATGAGTTTTGCTAATATGCCTTAGATTCCTTAGTCTATAAAAAAGGAGTAAATAATATTATTTAATGATTGTTCAAAAGATATGATATATGTTGGCGCTGTCTTAAGAGAGAGCACTCTATGTTGTGATGGATGTAGACTGAATTGTCGGACCAAATGAGATCTCTCTTGTTCTGTCTGATCTCACTTCTCTTGTTTTTGTCTTTCTTCCTTGAAGTTCTCTATCCTGTTTCCATGACATTTATAGACGCTCGTATGTCTAACAATTGGTGACATATCACATCCCTAGCAATTAATATCCAAGAGGTGTCATGATCCTGTCAATTGGTATTATGGATTTTAACATGTTGCTGTCAAGCTCAAATGGAAGAGGTGTAGAGTTATCTTAGTTCATGAGAGCCAACTTAAAACTAGGCCAACAACCTCAAACTTATTTGGCACATACAACTATGTGCAAGTAAATCAGATATTTTGGTAAAATATCTTGTTCTATATTATGCAAGTCTTTTTCACCAAATTGGAGATGTGATTAATGTATCCATGTAATTTGTGAAATAGTTTACCCAAATTTCTAAAAGTCCGTCTTGCTTTTCAGTTGTCTATTTGTATTGTTTTATCCATAAATTCTATAGTAGCTTGTAGATGAATTTCAGATTATGCATATATGCCTTATGGGTCTTATCTTAGATTGGTTCTTTTATTGCAGGGCATGACCAATTTAAGCGCCAAACAAACATGTCAAGAATGACACAAGATTATGATTGCAATAATTTATCTTCTCTTGAAGAGAATTCTGTAAGTGCTTTGCTCTACTAATTCTATGGATACCTGAAAATTTTCTTTTCTGCTAGCTGTGACGTTCCACCAAAAAAAAATTCAAAATGTGTAAGTGATTAGCTTTTTTATTAAAAAAATGCTACTTGAGTATTATTTTTTACAAGCAACCACTGATTAAACAATATTTTCTGTTTGAATTAATGGCTGAAACTTATTTTTTGTTGTTATTTTCATCTGTGAGTTTGGTACAAATCCTTTATCAACTGACATTCTATTGGTTTTATTTTGGTAGTTTTCCCTCAAACTTAGGCAAAGCTCATCTAAGAGAATGATCGCTAAGCCAATTCAAGAACTAATAGATGAAGAGATGCTGATAGAAAAAGAGAGTAGCCATCACTCTCCTAGTGTAGTTGCAAAATTGATGGGTCTTGATACAGTTGCTCCTCCACTACCCCAACAGGTCCATAAACAAAGGAAGAATGTTGAAACTAGTTTTAAGTCAGTTTCCTCTACAGGGTTTCACGGAAAATTTGTACAGTCGATGGAACATTCATGCTTACACAGCTGTAATAATCAAGAATTCAAAGATATCTTTGAAGTAATGGAGACAACAAAATTTAAAGGACAGAAGAACCAATCAGCTCTAAAGGAACGAAAAAGTTCAAAAGGAAGTGAGACTAAAAAAAAATTCTTAACGAAAAAGTTTATGGATGTCAAACGGTTGTCATCCAATGAAGAACTTCACAACACTAAAAAATTTGATGATGCATTGGAAATTCTCCATTCCAACAAAGACCTTTTCTTGGAAATTCTGCATGATCGACATTCCTTGTTTCCTGAGCATCTAGAAGATGTGGATCTTGGACATCCTAGACAAATTACAGTACTGCAGTCTTCAAAAGATGGTAGGTGTAGAAATAGTAAAACTGTGAAGTTGGAGAGAAAATGTAATAGTTGTTCTTTCAGAAACAAAGAACCAGCTTCTTTCAGGAAATCTTCACCAAGGCTTAACAAAGGATACTGTAATTCAGCATCACAATATCCTTCAACTTCACCATACTTGGGTAAGACTGAAACTCTTGCACATCCTACTCGTATTGTAGTTCTAAAACCAAGCCTTGAGAAGACTCAGAAGATGTTTGAGCCTGTTCCTTTTTCACGTGAAAACTTACGCTTTGGTTCAAGAAAACCCACAAAATCTGTAGTTTCAGCAATTAAGGAGTTGTATGAGGAAGGAAGAGATAGTTCTCAAAATATTGGACATTTGGCTAACAAGGTGAAGGGCTCCAGAGAAATTGCTTGGGAGATTGCAGGACAGATGAGGCATACTGAAGGTAGTCATTCCAATAGAGCAATCAACTCAGAAATGAAAACATATGCTCGTAAGGAAAGGTCATGTACTAAGTCAAATAATTTTATGCTCAACAATTCTGAATCATATTATTCGTGTCCACCCCAGTCTGATGAGTGGTCTAACGACTTCAGCCCATCATCTTCATACTCAACTGAATCATCAGTAAGCAGAGAGGCTAGGAAACGCATGTCTGAGAGATGGAAGATGACTCATCAGTGTAAAGATGTTGGCATTGCTGCCAGGGGTGCGAGCACACTTGGTGAAATGCTTGCATTATCTGATAGAGCGACGTCAGATACCAAGGTGATTCTGCTGGATATGAGGAAGGTTTCAACCGACTATTTTGCTGGAAATGAGGTAGTTGGGTATTGGGACTCTCCAATAGTTAATCACAGCAAGGATGAATGGGTAGATGGGAAATCTTCAAAATTACAAAGGTCCAAGTCTCTTCCTGCTTCTTCTACTGCCTATGAAAGCCCAAAATTAAGCCACAAAAAACAAGGTGGCGGCAATAACTGTTACATGCTCAAGGATGTGCTAGATATGAGCCCTGATGTTTTTACAGATGTAAATGTTGGGATGTGGCAGAAGCCTCCTGTCAGAAAATCTGGGTATTCCAGCAGTAAGCCTCACCAGTCACTGCCTATTGGAGAAGAAAACAAACTACCTGAACTTGAGATTCATGTTCAATCGGAAGAACTGAGGAGCAACATACATGTTAGAATTCTCTCGGAAGAAGATATTTTACATCCTTTACAATCTGATGAAACTGTTGCCGAAACTATGTACCCCACAGAGACCCTGCTGTTTCCTGTTTGTGAAAATGGAAGCATTTCAGCAACAACACAAGAGAATGTGAAACAGTTGTTTATACAGTCATCGCCTGAGCAGGAAAAATTTTCTGTTTGCAACAATGATAGTACAGATAAGGTGCTTTCCTATTGTTCTGCCATTTACTATAGATAGTGATATTAAAAGAGATTGATTCTTCTATTTAATGTGATCTTGCAGCATTTTATCTATTTCTTTTTGCACAATCATTATGATAGCAAGCACTTTATACTGAAATAATGCTACACAATTATTCTGCTTACAACTCAACATTTTTTTTTATCATTAACAAGCAGCTATGGTTCCCAACTATTTAGAGACTTAACATCATACCAGTCTGGTCAAAGCCATTCCATTTACAATGTTAGGATCCTACAGTTATTCTTTCTTTTGTTCTTTGTCTAGGTTCCAAAGTTTTTGTAAAATTCTGCATTTTTTCTTCACTAGAAACTTTTTTCATGGGCATTTGTGTGTGGATTCAGGATGATTTGGTTAAGCATGCCCAACCAGAGTCTCTTCCATCAAAATTAGGGACATCTGACCAAGTACTTGTTCTAAGCACCAAAGAAGGTGAACAGCCAAGTCCAATTTCTGTCCTGGAGCTTCCATCTGAAGAAGAAAGTTCATCTTCTGGATGCTTTGAGAGAATCAGTGCTGATCTTCAAGGCATGAGAAGAAACTGTTCGTGTTCTGTCAAGTTCTTAGCATAGAAATAACACTAAATTCTGCTTTCTTGCAGAGCTTAGAATGCAACTCAGACTTCTTAAACTGGAGTCAGCGGAAAGGTATGATGAGGAACTTGACATCAGCACAGAGAGAGATGGTGAATCTGCAGCAGACAATCAGTTGGCTCTACCAGTAGAGGAGAATCTTGAAGCCTTTAGAGATGATGACGATAGAGATTTTTCATACTTGCTTGATATCCTTATCGAGTCTGGTATTCATGGTGGTAACCAAGATGGACTCTCCGCTAAGTCCTATTCTCTTGATCATCTTGTGAGTCTAGATGTCTATGAACAACTTGAAAAAAAATATGGTGCCATGGAATCATGGTCAAGAGCAGAGAGGAAGTTGTTGTTTGATCTTGTGAGTTCCAGTTTAATGTGGATGATGGCCCCATCCACCAATGTGCACTCCCATAGGCAAACAAGTAAGTCTATGTCTGTTTGGAAGGATAAGGGCCTTGCCGAAGGACTGTGGCAAATGGTAGATACTCAAAAGAAGGAATTGAACTACAGTTTGGATGATATGATTCTGGACCCAGGTTGGTTACGGGTTGAAGATGATACTGAAGTTACCGCCAAAGACTTGGAGCAAATTCTAGGCAATGAAATCCTGGATGAAGTTATTTTGGAATTTATCACTGGATAGGCATTGAGCTGTTTGCTATTTGCCAGCCATAGATTATTGCAAAAGGAATATTTGCTGCACTGATCAATTCACTGATGGCTGATCAAATGACAACTGTCATCTTCAGAATGGGTCTGGCAAGATCAACCTTTACTCGTCAGCCATCTTCAATATGAATCTGAAAAAGCAGATCAGCTGTTCATGTAAAATCCTTTAAGAACTATGCAAACCTGTATCACGTTTCTCTTTAATTGAATCTGTTCAGAAGGGCCCTCTTTGTACTTGATGTTCAATTCGAATTAGTGAAACTGAAAGTTGTCAAATTTACAGTTAGATGATGCAGGCTCATTTTTCTTGCAATATTTCATTACAAAAATGAGTTAGAAAAAACAATATTTCTTTTGATAAAATTTACTTCAATCTTTTTTGTATAAATGTTTTATTCAGATATACATTGTTGTTATTATTCATGAACCATATTAAAAGATATACTGCCTCTTTATGGTCTTAATTTTACTTTATTTTTTAAAAATAACTATGATATTCTTTCCAATTTCATTTTTTTTTAACTCTCAAAGATTACATTCGAATTAATATGTGAATTCTTAAATTTAAGTTGATTTATTTAGGTGAAATTTTTATAACATGCTTAGTATATTTTTTTTAGAAAGCAAATTTATTCTATCCAATAATTAATTCAAGTCGAGTCATAAGTCAACGTAAATGCACTAAAATTCCAATGTTCTTAAATTTTTATATACAAGAAAATCGAACTACATTACAGGCAAGATTTCATTTCAAATATTAATTTTTCTCGATAAACATATATACTTATTATAATAAAATTGAAAATTTTTAAAAATAATTTAGCTTAAAGACGAAATTAGATTGAAATTGACAATTATTCCTCATTAAATTAAAATTTTCTATTTAGACCAATAAATAAAATACAGTTTTGATGTCATCGGATATAAAAAAGGAGGCCGTTTAATGGTTACTGCATTCAACGTGCAGGCCACCCGGTGACGGCCCGACTGCGCCTCCTTTGCGCCGACCATTCTCCTTTCTTTTCCTTGTTTAACCCGCGACAGCGAGGATGAAGAAGATCGCGATGCCGTCTTCCCTCCTCCTTTCTCCCTCGTTTATTACTGCTACAAAAAAAAAAAAAAAAATTCCTTTCCTTCTCCTGTACGCTTCCTCCTTTCTTCCTCTTCCTTGTTCGCTCTTCTCCTCTCTCTCTGATCGGTTAGGTATCTTTCTCTTCCAGAGAGGGATATAGCGACAGGAAGAGATACGCAGAGATGCTGCAGAGAGCGGCTAGCAACGCGTACTCATGGTGGTGGGCGAGCCATATCCGGACAAAGCAGTCGAAATGGCTCGACAGCAACCTCCATGGTTAGTTTTTGATTCTCGCTCCATTTTTTTTTTTTGCTTTTGATATTTTCATGATATTTATGATTGCCTTTTTTACTGAATCGGACAAATTATGGGATGCGTCCGAAGATGTTCTAGCAGGGTTTCCAATTTCATATTTTTTTTTGGGGGGATTAATGGATGGAATCATGGAATGCTAAAGGACATATAGATTCGTTTAAACATAGATTTTATTGGTGCTAGCGTTCGTGGTTCCGGAGTGTCTGTTTTAGTCAACGATTCAGTCTTGAATGAACAATTGGCAAGTTTACATGATCTTTACTTAAAACATTATTCAAACTTATTTCCATTTCCCTCTGACCTCCTAAAATAGTTTATTATCTAAATGAAGAGATCAATAAACATGTTATTTTCCTTGATATTGATTGTCTAGCTGACATTTGGGAGATCAGCAATACATAAAACATCATTTTGTTACTGCTTCACGAGAGTATTTTTTTCAAGAAGTAACAATGCAGTTCAGATAATTATTTTATTGGAACAATCAGTATGATGAACAATAGATTGCTTGTTGAGAGAGTCTCGGTATTTAATTTATTCATAGAGATCTTCACAATTCATGTCTCTGACCTTTATTGAGTGGAAAGAAACTGATAAACATTTTTGTTCTGAGCAGTCTGTTTTTGTGTGTGCTTTATATGCTAATAAAAATATGTGCCCAATCTGCCATCCTACTTCTTCATTTTTCTTCCAAATAAACTAATGCAGAAATGGAGGATATGGTGAAAAAAATGCTCAAGCTCATCGAAGCAGATGCTGATTCTTTTGCTAAGAGGGCAGAATTGTACTTTAAAAGGAGACCAGAGTTGATAAGTTTTGTCCAAGATGCATACAGGGCTTACAGAGCTTTGGCCGAAAGGTATGATCACATATCAGGAGAATTGCACAAGGCCAACCACACTATAGCAACTGCTTGTCCTGATCAAGTCCAGTATGCCATGCTCGAGGAGGAAGATAATCTTCCGAAAGCGATCATACCCATTGATCCAAGTAAAATTAACAAGCCTCTAGTAGAAGGACTAATGAACAAAAGAAGAGACAGCGAATCATTTATAAAGAAGCAACAGACAAAGACTAATGTGCCTCAGATAAGTAAAGAAAAAGCCCAAGAGGAGATAAGTAAGCTCCAGAAAGAAATATTGGTTCTACAGACTGAAAAAGAATTCATCAAGAGTTCATATGAAAGTGGGATAGCCAAATATTGGGATATTGAAAAGAAAATTATGGATATGCAAGAAAAAGTTTCCCAGTTGCAAGATGAGTACGGTACCAGTGCAGTCATTGAGGATGATGAGGCACGTTCTTTAATGGCAGCAACAGCTCTTAAATCTTGTGAGGATGCCATGGTTAACTTGCAGGAACAGAGAAGGAAGTCCCTGGAGCAAGCAAAAGTAGAGTCAGAAAGAATTAAGGTTGCTAATGAAAAGCTAAAGACTCTCAAAAGTGAGAATGGCCAACAGGAGGTGGAAAACACAGAGATGTCTGGCAAAGCCACACAGATGAGCTTTTCTGCTGAGAAAATTGAGGATGATGCTTTAGACAAGGCAAGGCTCGATTTACAGTCCATTTGTGATAAAACTAAGATGCATTTTGAGATGATTCCTGAAAGTTCTGTGATTGAAATTTCAGAAAAGATTAATGAGCTTGTTAATAAAGTTTTCACATTGGAAATGACTGTTTCATCGCAGTCTGCACAAATTAATCATTTGACTTCAGATAACAATGAACTTGATAAATCCCTTCAGAAATTGGAAGAGGAGAAAATGACTCTCATCAATGACTCAAATGCATTGTCTAAAAGGCTGACGGAAGCTGAAGAAGAGTTAACCAGAGTTCAAGCGATTGAGAAAATTATCCATGATGAAGAATTCAGTTTCAGAGAAAACTTTGCAGAAACCTGTCGCAATCTCAGCAATATTTCAGGGAAGCTGCAGTCTTTTAAAGCTACGGAAGATGATTGGACTCAAGATGCATTCATAGAGGAAGAATCTTCCACACTTAACACTGAATCAGAGCAACTACTTCAAGGTAATGAAATGACTGAAATCAATGTCGAAATCAATCTCATGAAGGATGATTTGAAAGAGGAAATTCATGCAACTCAAGAACATGGAAATTGTCAGGAAGTTGTTTCCCAAACTAAAGCAGGTTCTCAACTGAAGGGTGCTTCAGAAAGGACCGATGAAGCAACTGACTCACAGAAAATTAACGGATTGGGGTCATCACAAATCAATTTGAGCACGCATCTAACTGCCAGTTCAGAAAGCTTGCTTGATGGAAAAGATCACACTCTTACCATTCATCAAAAGGGTCCTAGTGGTTTAGACAGTAATGAAGGGATTTTGCAGGTAGAGTACACACCGGTGTTAACAAACAACGAAGAGATGAAGAAAAGACTCTCTGAAATGGAGAGAAAAAATGGTGAACGTACTCAAGATACAATGACTTCTTTGATAGCAAAACTGAAGAACATCATTGTAGTGAAAGATGAGGAGATACAGATGCTGCGACAAAAGTTGGCCTCTCCAAAGACAGGTCCTATTCTTACAGTAGACTCGCGGCATGATCAGCAGAAGGTTGAAAACACATCTGACTCTTCAATGTGCCTGCAGAATTATAAACCTCAAGATTCTGACGCAGCTGATGTGCTAAACCCATCATCAAATAAAAGTGACTCATCTACCGAAAAAGGCCTTGCTGAGAGCACCGATGCAGATCACATAAATGAGCAGGATAGTATTTCACCTATTGCAGAAAAGTTCAGAAGGGATATTGATACTCTGATCGAAGGAAATTTTGAATTTTGGCTAAAATTCAGTACATCATTTCATCACATGCAGGAGTTGAAATCCAAATATGAAGACCTACAAACTGATATCAGGAAGCTGAATAAAAAAGCATCAGCTGAGGATAGTCCTACAGCTGATCAGGCTAGGAAATCTGAGTCAGCACCAGTAGCCACAAGATTCAGAGAATTGAAATCGGAACTTGGCATATGGTTGGAAGAGAGTGCATTGTTGACAGGAGAGCTGCACAGTAGGATCTCAAGTCTTTCTGAATTGCAAGAGGAAATATCCAGTGCCATGAATACAAAAATGGAATCTGTGGAAGTTTTGTTCACTCCTTATGAAGCTGCAAAGTTTCATGGTGAGGTAATGAATATGACACAGGAGAACACTAAAGTGAATAGTGAACTGCAGTTGGGGCAAGACCAAGTCAAGAAGCTTCAAGCTGAAATTGAGGATCAGTTGTCTAAATCGTGTGAAAAATTTGAACCTTTTCCTCCAGGCAGCCCTCATGATCACTTGGATAGTCCTCCAAGGACTAGAGTACCCTTGCGCATTTTCCTTTTTGGTGCCAAGCCTAAAAAGCCATCATTCTTTGAACGCATACAACCGGTGTTTCAAAAGCAAAACACGAAGCTTAGACTTGGACGTCGGTAAGTTGCTTAAGTTGTGTAAACTATTTTTTAGATAAAAAACTGCTCACATATGTCTTCTACTGAATCAACTTTTTGTGGAATTATCTTGGACAGGTTTAAACAGTTTCCGCAATCAGAAGAGTAACTCATTGCTAGTTGCAAAGTGGTACAACTACTCCCGTTATGACGTGAAGAGGCTTGTCAAACATTTATTTTTCTTGTTTGGAGAATGCCTTTGGTTTGTCTTATTCTTTTTCCTGTGCTGGCTCACTGGAAGAGCTTTTGTTAGTGAATTCCGTTGGCTAGCCTTGTAACCAAGTCCATTTTCTTGGTGACAGCTGTTTTTTGCTTTAAAATTGTTTCAGGTTTGAGTTGTGGTTATGCATGTAAAATAGACGATGCCAATTCTTTGCAGAGAAATAATACCTCCTCTACTTTTTATT
This sequence comes from Alpinia galanga, assembly GCA_037177395.1. Taxonomy (NCBI): domain Eukaryota; kingdom Viridiplantae; phylum Streptophyta; class Magnoliopsida; order Zingiberales; family Zingiberaceae; genus Alpinia; species Alpinia galanga. Next base: position 21,646 of record JBAMHZ010276426.1, on the reverse strand, counting down.
TTCAAACCCTGGATTCCTTTCTCCCCAATTGTACGTGGAAAAGTAGTCGGCAACTTGTGCATTGCCGTCCATATTAATCTTCTAGTAGTTTATTTCATAGTGCAATTGGAATTGATGCTGATTAGTCTTGAATATCACTTTGATTATTCCAGTAGGAAATTTCACTAACGCAAGTACGTTCTTTACAGCTACTTTTATCTTTTGATTCTTTCGTCTTGGTCTAAACAACGAAATGGTTTCGCCTAGTGCATCTACTGTATGAAAAAAAAGGCAAGGGCTGCCGCCGCAAATCATGTCTTTCATTCTGGGCCTGAGAGAGTTTTTAAAGTGTAATTCCAGAATATAGTTTTATATGTCAAAAGTGATTTTATTGTGCTTATTCCTTGCGTGAATAGGACGCCAATGACAAACATATTTTGAGTTGTTTAGATAAGAATTATGCTTCAGGGATAGAAATGGCATGTCAAATTACAATTTTCAGTGTCTCTTGATACTTATAAATACATGGAGGAGTATACGTTTCTTCACAAGCATTACCAAATTTTCTATCTGCGGTGTCGCTACTGATCGTTAATTCCTCTTCCTTATTCTTTTCTTTCTTTCCATTTTTTTTTCAAAACAGAGTAAACGTTTGCTCTTCTAATGTCTCTCTTATCTGAACAGTAATTTGAGGAAAAAGGGAAGATGGGAAAGGATGGGAAGGGAAGCATCAGCAAAGGCTTGCATGGCTGGGGTTCTTATTCCCCGTATGGATATCCTCCGGCGACCGGAACTTGTTACAACCATAACAGCCATGGATACTACCCTCCAGCACCATCATACCCTCCTCCCGCGTACCCACCCTCACAGTATCCTCCTACTTCCTATGCTCCATCGCACCAAGGTAATCCCAAAACAGAAACTTCCATGAAAGCTTTTTACCACAATCTAGAATTTCTCATTGTTAGAACTTTCACAGCGACTAATAATCTATCTCAGTATGTCACCGTAAGGCCATTGCAAATTACAACAACCTAATAGCCATATTTGACAGTACTGATTCTGTCTTAAACTAATAAGTATCCATTGCCAGGACATGGATCTCGTGTGGGGGCAGCGTTGGCCACCGCCGCCGCCGCTTATGGAGTTCACCGCATAGCTCAAGGTTCGCACTACGGTGGCCATGGCCATGGCCATGGAGCATACATGGGGCATATGCCCGGTGGCCACTACGGCAAGTTTAAGCATGGCAAGTTCGGGAAGCACAAGCACAACATGTTTGGAGGCAAGTTTAAGAAGTGGAAGTGATACTGAGATGACCATATATTGCAGTACTCTTCGTTTTTGGTTTCAGTCACAGCAGTGGCTCTATGGCATAGAATTTCAGGATGTATTACTGGCTTTGGAATACTTAATGACATCATAATTAATTATATTATTTGAGTTAAAAGCAGTTTAGGTGTTGTCATCCCCGCTAATTAGTTTTTCAACGATAATCAACCGACGGCCAAGATTAATGTCGTAATCGATCTCCACCCTTCCCCCCCGACGCACGATCGAGATCTATCCGGTTCATAACTGTCTCGAAGCGTACCGTTACCTTACGATGACAAACCAATCGGGTCGGGTTGGTCTCTTTACGGATCCTCATCCCACACCCACACTCGCTGCTGCCCTGCCTCTCCTTCCTCGAGACGACACACACAAATCCGTCGCCTCCTTCCTTATTCTAACCGCCCCACCTCGCTCCTCTCTCTCTCTCTCTCTCTCCCCTTCGGCTCGTTCTGGCTTTCTCCTTAGCTAGGGTTTCCTCTTCCGCCCCCCCAACTCCGAATTTTCTGCATCGGATTGTAATCCAATCCTCGCGCTCGCCTCGTCTCCTCTCTTCGCGGTGCGTTCATCCTCTCCTCCCATTCCTCGTCGCCTTCTTGAGTGCTCCTTGTTTTTATTGTCGCTGCCTTTGAGGTTTCGATTTCGTTCGTTTTCGTGCTTTGTTTGATCGACTTCGGCTTCTTTCGGTTGTTCCAGGCGATTTTGCCTTTGCGGGAACGTGAAAGGCTGTTTCTTCGAAAGGGAGATAGATAAATGGCGGTTTTGAAAAATGCCTCTAGGGTTTTGAGGACGGACGGTGATTCGCCGCCCCAGAGTGCGTCGAGCCAGGAGGTATACGGAGAGCCTTGTGCAGGGATCGGCAAGGCGGAGTCGTACGCTTCGGAGGTTTCTTATGTGGACTCCGGCATGGAGACGGACGAGTGTGATCAGTTGGAACTCGGCGATCCCGGAGCTCAGTTTTGCCAAGTGGGGAACCAGAGCTTTGGCGTCCCGCTTGAGCTCTTTGATCTCCCCGACCTGGGTTCCATCTTGTCATTGGAGACGTGGAATGAGTATCTCGCAGAGGAGGAGCGCTTTTCCTTGGCTGGGTACCTTCCGGACATGGACCAGGAGACCTTTGGGATTACCCTCAAGGAGCTGTTTTCTGGGGAAAATTTTCACTTTGGTAGCCCGCCCATTACTCTTTTCAGTCAGTTGAAAGGTGGGTTATATGACCCGAAGATCATTCTTTATCGCCATGGATTGGTTTCCTTACAATGGCGTCAGCACTACCATTGCCTGCATAGCTATCAAAATTCTATGGTGAGGAGTCTTGTCAGCATGAAGGATGCATTTCAAAGTTGTGCTGGTTATTCTATTCAAGAAAGAATTCAGTTTCTGAATACAGTGAAGAGACAGAGGCTTCTTGAGAGGAATGAGGATGCTAGTTTTGAAACAAATTCAGAAGAAGTAAATATGGATCACCTCTACTCAAGTTACAGCTCTAAGGCCTCTTGTCAATTTCGGAAGCCTTCAACTGACATTAAGCTTCATGAGATTGGCATGGCCAGGGAGCCTGTGATATTTGGTAAAGCGAAAACAAAAGGAGTTTTAAAGGTTACTACTTCTAAGTTTCCAGCACAGGAAAGTGCATCTGCTGCACATTCTGCATCTTTGAAGTATGGAATGTCCTCAAAATATAAAGTGAAAATTCCACTGTTGCCTCTCACTGGGACGGATAAATATACTGGGTTTCATCTGGAATCTCCTCCAAAAACTATGCATTATACTAGTGAAGATCAAGATGACATGGAGGAAGAGTATGCGATTCTGCCAAAAGACTGGAAATCAGGACACAGAAGCATTGCAGCTAGTAGTTTGTTTAGAACGGGAAAGAATCAGAAATCAGTGAAAAGACATGATGTGAACATATATAGTGATGAAGAGCCTGCAGACTACAATTGTTTCAGTCATTCTTGGAGGAAAAATGGAAATGTACATCGTATGGTAACTGTTGCTTCTTATGGTGATGAATCTCCTGAAAAGACAGAAGAGGCTAGAAGTTTTGAGAGAGAATTGTTGCCTTCTACCACAGCTGAAACTCAAAACCTTATGATGAGTCGTCTCATGAGGCAAAATAAATTCCATGAGCACTCAATTTTACTAGATCATTTCCTGAAATTGGATGGTTTGAACAACAGAGCTACTAAATGGAATATCAAACATGAATATGGAACTAGAGATGATGGAGTTGATTATAATTTGAAATCCAAATCTTACAGAACTTTTCCAACACAGACCAATGATGTTTATCTCCACAAGGATCATAGAATCAGAAAGTCACATAGGAAGATGAAAAATAATTTGAATGAATTTGAGGATATGAACATGGAGTATTCGAGAATCACTACTATGACTGCTCAGAGTGAGGAGACAGAGTCTGAAACATCTGACCAGCTCGGGAATGGAGGAAATACTAATCCTGTGATCAGAAATTTGAGGTTTCAAGGTGGTGGCACTGAATCTCATCATTCTTCTGTTGTTAAATCCACCTATGACTATGAAAAGCCTAATGAACTTATTGATGAAGACAGAAAATGTCCTTCCACCTGTCCTGATGTTGATATACATGTTTATACACCGGGTATTGATTCATGTTCTGTGAAAATAAAACATGCAAAATCGGTGAAGAAGGGCATAAGGCAAGACACAAGTGAGAAGTTGAATGATACTGTGAAGAAGCGCAAAAGGATGGTCAACATGGATCATTATTCACAGCAGTCATTTTATGCCGTTGATTATAGAGGTGGGATGATGGATGAACATTTGGATAACTCAGATGAAATTTCAAAGTTACAAGGCAGCAATAGCAAAGCTAATAGATTAAGGCATACCACCAAATTCTCTGATTCTCAGTCAATGAATGCTAATTCTGAAACATCAGAGCTTCCCCTAAAAGGTTGTAATTCTGCCTCAAAGAAACCTAAATGGAAGGCTAATAATGGTCATTACCCAGATGAGACAGATGATCCCCTTTATCTGAAACCCAGTGCAAAGCAGCAGAAGGGTAAAAGGAAAGTAGTTACTGAAATTGACACTTTGACTCCAGTAAGTTCTGATCTGGGTATATCTAAAAAGGATGCAGAAGATGTAGAACCTAAGCTAAAATTACAGAAGAAGCCATTCACACTTATCACACCAACTATTCTCACTGGTTTCTCATTTTCCATAGTCCATCTACTTTCAGCTGTTCGAAGGGCAATGATTACACATCAGATGGATGATTCCACATTTAATGATGCTCATCTTCAGAACAGAAACTGCAGCACAATACAAATTACAAAAGAGCTGAATGAGATGGGTCTAATAGAAAATAATATGCACCTTGCCCATTCTGTTGAGACTATGGCTAACCAAGCTAGTTTACCTTCTCTTGCTTTTCAAGAGATTGTTGAGCGAGTAAGATCAAACCCTGGAGATCCAGGCATTCTTGAAACACGGGAACCACTTCAAGATTTAGTCCGAGGCGCTTTAAAGATATTTTCATCTAAGACAGCACCTTTAGGAGTCAAGGGTTGGAAGCCCCTAATATTGTATGACAAGTTAAATAAAAGTTGGTTATGGACAGGCCCCATTTCTTCTGGCCTACCAGACAATGAAAATGCAGAAGAGGAAATTTCTTCAGAAGCATGGGGAATTCCTTACAAGATGCTTGTAAAGTTGGTTGATGCTTTTGCTAATTGGCTCAAGAGTGGCCAGGAGACCCTCCAGCAGATTGGGAGCCTCCCTCCACCTCCTACTTCATTGCTTTCTAACTTGGATGAGAAGGAGAGGTTCAAAGATCTGAGAGCTCAAAAGAGTCTAAACACTATAGGTACAAGTTCATCTGAGGTAAGAGCATACTTCCGCAGAGAGGAATTTTTAAGGTACTCAGTTCCAGATCGGACCTTTTCCTACACAGCTGCTGATGGAAGAAAATCAATTGTTGCTCCATTGAAGAGAGGGGGTGGAAAGCCAACATCAAAGGCACGGGATCATTTCATGCTTAAACCTGATCGACCGCCTCATGTTACTATTCTTTGTCTTGTTCGAGATGCAGCTGCCAGGTTGCCTGGTAGTATTGGAACTAGGGCAGATGTTTGTACTCTGCTAAGGGACTCACAATATGTTGTTGAAAATGTTTCTGATACGCAAGTGACTCCAATAGTGAGTGGGGCTCTAGATCGATTGCATTATGAACGTGATCCTTGTGTACAATTTGATAGCGAAAGAAAATTGTGGGTTTATCTGCATAGAGAGAGGGAAGAGGAAGATTTTGAGGATGATGGTACCTCATCAACTAAGAAGTGGAAAAGGCAGAGGAAAGATCTTGGAATTGCTAATGATGTTGACACTGGTTCCATGGCTGTTTGTGACTCTTCCACTGGCCTGGACCATGATCACAATATAAATGTTGGCACAACATCTTTTGGATCAGGAGAAATAGCTGAGCATCTTAACGAAGATATGGGAGTAAATGTAGAGAACTTTCATTCTCTTATGGACACAAACATTGTTAGCGAGGGCAACAGTAATTGGAATGTTCTGGGATTGAATCTGTTAAATGAAAACAGGTTGGTATGTCAAAAGAACTCCACTGACGAGGATTACAATGATGAGACATTTTGTCAAGAGAGGCCAGTGCAGCTGCATTATGACCACATTATGAATAAAGGATTATACTAGATACAACAGGCTTGTTTTTGTTGCAGAGTTACTCAGGTAATTCTCATGATAACATCATCAGTTTTTAAGTGTCATTTTTTTAATCCAGCAGTAAGCAGGAAACCTTTAGTTTCTGTGCACATAAATTATGCTACTCAGCTGCGACTTCTTGTTATTGTTTTACTGTATCTTGATTTGTTCATGTTAAAAGATCTGCTATCCTAATTTAACTTCACCTTTTTCTGGCTTCATTTCCTGCTGAATATTGTTTATTTGAATGTGTTTTGAAAAATAAATTTTATTTGGATCTATTATTGTATCATCTTTCCAAATTGTCACTTGATATGTCTTTGTAACACCCTTTATTGAAGTGAAGTGAGAATCCCATTCTGTGCGCTATACAAGTCAGTTAATTTGACAGAATACATTTTTTTTCCGTCAAAGTTTATTGACATGGTTGAAGTTTGCTATGAGTTTAGTTCCTACTGAAAGATAAGCAATTTATGCCTGCTTATAGTTGGAATTTCCTTTGTTTTGTACCCGAACTTGGATTTTTTAGTCTTGTTGGTGTGGCATGAGGATAGATAAATCGATATAGTGTATGTTATTCATTCTTGATAATAGTAGTGTTAGGACAAGAATACAATATACAAATGAAATAAGAAAAAATCGAAACAAATAATTTTATAAGTGAATCTCACTTTTGTTTGCTTTCTTATTGCTTTGGAACCTTCCCTAAAGATGTGAAATGCATCAATAATTCCTCTTTAAAGCCTTTAAGAATCAACAACTTCAAATATCTCCGAAGTCCTCTTTTATAAGCTACAGATCGGATTAATTTCTACCTAAGATATAACCTATTAGTTGATTAATCCACTGTAGATCCGAACATTGCACTTGCAAAACGGCTCTTCCAGCTCAATTTTGACTAACCTCTATCAACTGATCATTATCATCGGTCGAAGTCGATTGATGCCTAAATAGTCAAATTCCCTAATTGATTGTCAAACATTATGTATGCTGCTACAATGCTATTAGTTGACTACTTCTCTCCATCAGTCGATTGCTACTCGATAGCAGTCGATTGATCATGATCAATCAATTTAAATAGCTAGGTTTCAAACTCTCTATTTTCTTGAATAATAACATCAATCGATTGATCATGCTCGAAACCCCTGTAAACCTCTCAAATCCTTGATCTCAAGGTTTACGATTCATCAATTGATTGCTACTTCATAGCAATCAACCGATACTCCTATTTCAACATTTTAAAGGTTGAAACCTCACTTTATCTGGTACTGGTTGATCATAATCTATCATGAATTTTCTTATTTAGTATCTAGTGATCCTTGATCTGCTAAGACTTTACTCATTTAACATCTGATCTATCTTAGCATCTAGTTAACCTTGACATATTGGAACTTAACCTACTAAAACTTCATCATTGTCAAACATTCGATCTTCCTTAACTTGTTTGGACTTCTTTTCTTGTGCCAAGTATTTGGTCAACCTTGATTTGCTGGCACTTCATCATTGCCAAACATACTTTCCATCTCATGCCTAACTTTTGATCCTCTGTGACCTGTTAGAGCTTCCATCCGCATGCTTAACATTACTTATCAATCAAGTGTTTGATCCTCCATGATCCACTTGGATTTTTTTTTTCCATCTTGTGCCAAGTGTCTGGTCCTCCATAACCCCGGATTTTATTTCTCATTTCGTGCCAAGTGTTTAGTCCTCCATGACCTACCTAGTCTTCAACTTCCCATATGAAGTGTCTTGTCCTCCACAATTGGTTTGGACTTCATCCAATTCGTGCTAACTCCCCATTGGACTTCTGATAGTCAAATATTCGATCAATTGTGACATATTTGGATTTCGTCAATTTGTTAAGTATCTAATCAATCTTGATCTACTTGACTTCTGCCTTAACTAACCAATATTGAAATCTTTATCTGGTTTGGTTTACCTGACTCGAGGTCGATTACACTAATAATCTCCCTCTCTAATAATTTTTTTTTCTATATCGACTTTGATCACTCTTGACCAACAATCTCCCTTTAGTGAGTATCGCTTGGTCATCGGTCATCACCACATATTGCTCAAATATCAAAATTTAATTCGAACTCAACTCAAGCTTGATTAATCTTGACTAATGGTCGATTGCACCAACAAATAAATCTCATATTCACCGGCCTATGCAAATGTAATTGAATCATTATACTCTACTGTATGGAAGCTGTGGGTTCTTGAAGTAGAGGATTCGCCGGAGTCTGGTATTTGCACAAATAGGTCAGCTATCTGGCCCTCTGGTATTGCTGGAGTCTAACAATCAGTATTGTAGCTCTAAGATGTTCAAACAAAAACTCATATCAACTAGGGATAATGTAGATTTGTAGCACCAAGATAAAGACGAGCAAAAATGGTACAGTTGTGTAGGGGAAAATGGTAAGAGAATCTTTTTCCAGAAGATAACATAAGCGCTAGGAGCCATGACTATTTAGAAGCTTAATCAAGAATAGGATTTATTGTTTCTAGGCTATGCCTGCAAACCTGTATCATGTTAAGAAGAATACCTAAGCTCTCATTGATACTGTGGTAACATTTTCCAGTTTGGTTCGGATTATTGTATGTCTCTTCTACCGGTAGGCTGGATATTTGTTTTGCAAGATAGAATAGGAGTTGTTTTACGTAGGCAAATGTACTAAACATGAGCATTGAGATAGTTCATCACTTGGATTGCCAGAACATACTCGATAATCTTTTGTTTTTTGTTTTAAATTATATTTTGGCAACTTTATATTGGCCAACTGGTAAGAGTTTCCAAGATTATATATAAAAACATGACATTCCAATGCTGAGTTGATATGAATTGTAAACTCAGTTCCACATGTCACTTTTGCAGATGTTATTCAAGCATGCTCTAAAAATCGTAGAGGTCACTAACACGCTCATAATTCATGTTTCCTTTGCAGGTAGGTCCGAGATGTGACACATCACATATGGCCCTGTTGTCGAGGCATGTTTTGCGTGAAGTATAAAGAAGAGCCAATTGAAATTTAACTATCCGACCCACTGAGTCTCATGTTCCAGCTCAAGGTGTGTTGGTGTACATAGATTTCTTTTTTTCCCCTTCATTTGTGACATGTTAGCCAGAATGGCCAACGCTTTAGTTAGGAGTCATAACCACTTTTCCTGTGTTAATAAAACATGGAGTGTACAGATGAGGTATTTATCCGTTACTGACCCATTCCATTCTTTTTTCATTGTTTGGGATCTTACTTTGAAAACTGCTTATAGTTTTGAATTGCTCGGTTGTTGAATGTTGATAAATCATACACAACCCTGAATTTTATTGCTTCAAAATACATTTCGCAAGCAGATTGTATTTTTTGTCAATAAGCGTCTCTGAGAAGCAAGAAATCCTGGTAAAGATAGGAATGAACAGACCTATGCAACGTGCAGACAAGTGGAAGATTAAAATGGTACAAAGACAGACAACACTGGTTATTTGGAGTACAATTCACCATGAAACGAACAGAAGGAAAAAAGAAAATAGAACCTGTATGAAATTTTATACTTTACGCTATTATGCTCTAGAATAGCCGCCCCATAGATTGTTTAGAAGTCTCTATAATACCTTGACAGATCAGGCAAAGAATGAAACAGATAGAATTTGAATGACTAAACACTACATCTTATCCTATGTACATCGTCGCCAGCTACATCCTATTTACCCTCCATTGGCTTCAATTTTTTGCGCTTTAAACTCTAACTGAGACTCGTGCATTGTCTTAAATCCTCATTTATCTCCTTGGGAGCATATTTTTCTGCCCAAAATGATTGCAGCAGTTCTTCGAATGCGGGTGTTCTGAGCTCCTCAATGAATGCGATACCTGGCAGATTAATTGATCGCCTCCTTGGCGTGCAACACGATGGCATATCCACCTGAAAAAAATGTGGAGTGAGACAAGCATAGGCAAAAAAACCAAAGCACCCGACTTGGACTGGAAAGACAAATCCTACCATGTATTCTTCTTCAAAGCACTTCCCCGTGTTTTCTGTGATCTCCACGATCTTGTGGTGATGTCCACTCCTCAGTTCCCTTAGCTCCTCGCGGCATGGTAAAAGCATGCAATTAACGTTTGAACATGCTTCATGATCGAGTTTCAGTGAACCTGAAAACAAAATCTTCAATAAATTTGGCTATTGGAAGTTTTTAAATCATGCACACAAATAAAAAAGAAAGAAAGAAAGAAAGGTTTTATGCAGAAGTAATGGTTACATTCAATTGAGAAATGGAGATCCTTGTTTGCAGTCTCTACGTCTTCAAGTGTGGCTGAGGCAGCCATGGACAATTGACAGTGTATCCGTTGGTTGGCTTCCAGCCCATTCCTGTATAAAATTACCACAAAACCAAATGAAACGATGAGCAGATATCGTGGTGGTAATTAGCAACAGAGGAACTTTTAATAAATTACCTGACTATAGAATCTACTGATGCCATGTTTCCTTTATCAAGGTTTAGCAAGGAACTTTGAGCTATTTTCCATTGCTTTGAACTCAATTTTGCCTTCTCCATGCTTTGATAACCAAGACGAATGTCATGTCACTAATTTGACTTAGAAGATAATAATTAATGCCAAAATAGAAAAAAAATTCAATTTATTACCAGGTCCTAAAACCATCATCTAATCCAAGCTTTCCAGTTTCAATAGCCTCAATGTCCTCCACATAATGAGCTTCAGTTTCTTCCATGTGAGTTTTCCATTGTTCTTTCACTGAGGAAGAAGAATTATGAGCAGTTGACATTTCCTTCTCTAGCCAACTTGTTCTCTGCGCAGCACTTGCACGAAGATTATCGACTGCTGCTTGAACCTGAACAACAAAGTCAGATGTTAAATCAATGAAGATTGCCACCGGACTAAATTTTAATAGAGAGCTCACGACTAATATTAGACTCTGCAGATAGTCTTATGCTAATCTGCAGAAATTGAATGGTTAATTCGTTCAAGTGGTTTCATAAGCTAATTTTATTGCAATTATGTTCAAGATTTTCAAACAAGGACAGCACAAATTTGTTTCTTTAATGCAAATGGTGTGCCATACCAGCTTTGTCTTACGGGCACTTGAGCTTGCAAGCATCTCTGCTACTTTTTCAAGCATTTGTTTTTCCTCATTAGCAGCACATTCCTGTAAGAATAGCTAGTAAGCAATTACAAGAAAAAAAGAACTCTGTTCACTTTAATCGATCAAATAATGAAGTGCGGGATCACAGACCTCAAATTTCTTCTCAAGCTCCAAGAGTTGCTTGTCTTGCATAGTTTGTGATTCATTAAAAATCTTAGTCAGTGATGAAGCATGAATATCAAGAGTATCAAAAAAGTTCGAAGCGATTCTTGAAATGGCCCTTGTTGCCTCCACAGCTCTGAGATGGGCCTTTTGTATCACATGGAAAAGGATCAATCAAAGTTGAATTCCAAGAATGATGAACTGTAAGGATTACATACAACTTTCTTATTGGCTAAAGCAAGCTACCTCACGCTGCTGTTGTGCAAATGCCACTAGCTTATCCTCTTGTCGGGAGAGGCTCACTTGAAGTTCAAGAAGGAGCCGATCAGCCTCCAAAGAAATGCCTTTGAAGCACTGCAAAACAACAGAATAATAAGGTGGAGCACACTTGAACGATCATAACCACGTAATAGAAGCCTTACGTCCTCAAGAGTAGAAGAGTGCATTTGCACTTGAGAATTTAATATTCCAAATGTTGAGAGAGAATTTTTGTCAAGTTCACCGGACAAATCATCCAAAGCTTTGATTCCAGAACCGTATAGGGCCTTAAGCCTTTCAACATGACCTCTGATTCCCTCGGTGGCCTGTTGCATAATTTCTTAACTATAAGATTAACTTACCCGACACCAAATTATCATATATTACGTTTTTTTTTTTGGTGGAAAAAAAAAATTAAACCATTAAGATTGTAAATACCTCAGCCTTTGTAGAGACAAATAGTTGCATGTCTTCTTCCACTCCTTTAAGTTGGGTCTCCTGCTGCATCACGGAAACTGAGACAGTTTTATGCAAAATCTCCAGTTGTTGGGTCAATTGCGACTGGAATTTCTGGACGAGTATTCTATTTCCATCTTCTATCTTATCTTTCCTCTCTACAACCAATTTCATAGACCATGAACACTGAATAACATTTCAGTCCCACACCAGATGAATAATGAAAATAAAAAAAGAAATAGAACGAACCTATTTTAGAAAATAATCCAGAAATATCCATAGTTGCACTTTCTAGTTCTGACCGAAGTTCTTGTGCACGCTCAAGGAGTAATTGTTCTGTAGGAAGATATATCTAATTATTTACTGCTGCTGGAAATGATACCTTCTAACTCTGGTTATAGGAACATAAGCAAATTGTAGTTGTCAGATCAACGAGGTATTCACTAGATAACTACAGATTGCCATTGATGTCACATTACCTTGTCAAGTTGTTGACAACACATATACATGAATACTCGATAAAAAAGATTAATCGATATGACAAGGATTTCTGTGAAGGTACTTTATGGTAATATCAAGAAGAATAGACAAACTGTTAGAAAAAGAGGACGACGCGACATCCAGAAAGTACACTATTCTCACCTGACTGGAGAAGATTTGAGATCAAAAACTCTTTTTCTTTTATCTTTGAAGTTGCTTGTCTATATCTTTCTTCTATGTCGAAGAGTGAATGCTCAGCTTCTTCCAGTTTTTTCTACAGAAAATGAGAAGCTAAAAATTAACAGCTAACCAGAAATTGAAGCCATTTATTGCAAAGATTAGAAAGTACCTTACCTGAGTTTGCTTAAGGTTCTCACTTAATTCTGCATTGAGCAGTTGCTGACTATTATAAAGCTCTTGAAGCCCAGCTAGTTTCTGATTAAAGCATATAAGACCAAATTAAAAAATTTATAGAAGACTATGAGAAGAGGTAGTGCTTTATCAAAGATATAACTATTAACCTTGTCTTTTAAATCTAAATCAAGTTCCAAATGCTCTATTTTCTCAGTCATGGCCTGCAGAAGGACAAATAATTGAAACTTTTCATTGGAACGCATAATGAGAAGAGATTTGCATCCTTACAAAAGCATTCAGATAAGTTAGATGTAACCATTTTGAGTTTGGGAGATCACATAAACCCTCATCCAACTCCAAATTCTTTATTCAAGTCACACTATTAATCTAATGCGACAACTTTAAACAGATGAATAAAAAAACTAAAATCAAAACAAATAAACCTTGCTTTTATCCATAAAAATTTCTAAAGAATACTTAATTATGTCTTCTTTTAAATTAGATCTAAAATGGAGAGTTTAGGCTTAAAAGAAGATACATTGTAACCCATAGTCAAAATACAACCTTCTTCTCAGCTTCTTCCACCAAGAATCGGTCCTTTGGAATGTAAATGCCGTTCTTCTCTCTTGCAGCGTATACCTCTGTTGGATAATAATGATGCAACAGAAAAGATCAACAAATTTACATGCTGCTTCATCAACTAAATAATTTATTTAATAATCCACATACTAGCAACTAGTAGACTTTACATTTTAACCCTTTTGTATCCACATACAAATCAAATTTTTTTTTGAAAGAATTTGCTCTTACTCTATCTGCGTATTTTAACCCTATCTAATGCAAGTATAAAATTTCTGCACTTAGGTAAGCAAATAAATAAGATTTAGAAATCTGATAAAAATCGGCATAATTAAAAAGACCAAGTGACTTGAGAGTACATGCATATTATTCAGCATGTCTTGGGATGAGATATTGCTACATATTCCTTTTAGCTTATTTTATTATTTTTAAATGAATCTTACAGTTCACGATTCTGAAGTTCACCCAAATGATTCATGATTGCAATTTGTCAACCTTGCTCTACTTTATAACAACAAAGGAATGTTATATATAAATAGAAAGACTGAAAGAGCAGTGACTCCAAGACGTTAGGATTACTAGAGAATAAATGAAACCTTGTTTAAGACGGTCAATTTCTGTGTACAAGTCCTTGATCACAGCAGATTTCAACATTTTTTGGTTAACCTGTAGCAAAAAAAAAAAAAAAAAAGGCGTTAAGTTACTACTTATCAAGATCGTTTGGCATAATATTCACAAATCAACTAAAATACCTCAGGTTTGTTCTTTATATTTTTAGCCCTGTGTGCATAGTCTAAGGTGCTGAGCGTCTCTTCCAAACAGTGGATGGAAGGCGATATGGTGGCAATGATGCAGGTTTTTGTCTTGCCTCCCAGAGAGTCTCTTAGCAATCTTGTTAATTTGCTGTCTCTGAAACCAAGAAATACAGCAAGAGTGATTCATTTGATTGTTATGGGATATATACAGAAAGAGAATTTAGTCGAAACTAATTTGATTCCACCTGTAAGGAATGTGACCAGAGTGTTCAACAAGAGCATTAATAACACGACCAAGAGTGAGCAAACTTTTATTTATCTCTCCTGCCTCCCTTGCTCTACCCTGTAATAGTACTTTTTATGGTCATCACTAACCAAAAATTTAGATAATTATGCATAACAAAAGATTCAAAAAGAAGTGAATTTGCTCCAATCCACCATCAATATGAATGAAACAAAATTATGTTATGGAGAAATGGAGAGAGAACTTGTAAATAATTCAACATGTACTGAAAGGTAGTTAGTCAATATGTCTATTAACTTACGGAGAACCATTATAAAAAAAAAAACCAAGTCTATTACTCACGTCTCTGGCACCAGATCTGGAAATATTCTCTGAACCAGCAAGATCCACAAGATTAAGCTTTCCACATTTAATCATCTCTTCTCCTTCATGAGTGTATTCCTTAATGTGAATTGTGATGGAAAATATTGAGTGAGATCTACTGCTTTGCTTGTTGAGTAGAGTTTCTGCAGTACGCCTTTTTGTTGATCCTTTATCTAAAATTTTGTAGATTTCACTAGCGGTATAAACTACCTCTTCTTCTAGCCCTCTCACAAAGACACCTCCCTTCCCATCTTCCATGAGAGCAATAGGCTTCTTGGATTTGTCATCAGAAAATTTAGAGTCATCTAGCGTCAAAAGATCAGTTATCTCCTCATTGTATAGTTCAAGAAATGTCACTTTCATGCTGTATTCAGCACACTGAGCTTCAAGTATGTTGAATATCTGCCGAACTGCTCTAGGGATAACTCCGGCATCACTTGGGAACTCGCCATTCTACAACAGTAAACTAGTCATAAACAAATGGATCTACTAGCTCAAGCTACATCTGGAGGAAAAAAAAAACTACCTTTGCCTTGCTTCCTCCTTCCATGGTGTAAGTTTTACCTGTACCAGTTTGCCCGTAAGCAAAAATTGTACAATTGTAGCCCTCAAGAACTTCATTAACTATTGGAGAAATAGCTTGGTCAAACAAATCCTTCTGCTTGGATGTCGGGCCGAAGACCTACATTTGATTATAGAATGCACTCTAATGATAAATAGTATACCTAGATAAGGAAGAATCAGAAATTGTATTGTATACATAGCTTGAAAATAGAACCTTATCAAACACAAATGTCCTGTCTATTTGTTTGTTAGCGATATTCTGAACAGCTGCAACTTCTCTTCGGTACTCATTGCAGGTTATGACTATGGGCGTGTTCATCCTCATCTCCTCCTCACTTAAAGGTCTACAAAACGATCTGAATCAATGGAGAAGAAGAGAACACTAACTACACTTACATGACTAGAAGGACACAGCATAGTTTACCCTACCTGCATCTGAGTAGGACTTGAACATTTACCCCCTTTTCCTTGTCAAACTTGTTAGTGGCATTCCCATTCCCCTCAGCCGACCGGAGATCTCTCCCAATTTTCTCAGTGGATCTTGGAGTATGGGAGGGTGAGACGGGAATCATCCCCTTCTTTTGCGAGCTATCCATTACTCAATAACCAGGTATGCCACCTACAGAACAAATCATTTACACTCTGGGATTCATTCGGAAACAATACTATGCATTTTGCTCAACCACATTCACAACATCGCTTCAGCAACCAACCCTGATTCCGAGAAATAACTAAAATTCACAATTACTTCGAACACAAGCCTAAGATCCACAAATCAACAAGTTCTACCAGAAGCTTAAAGACGATAGGTTAAATTATTCCCCTTGGAGGAAAAAAAGCAAGTCGGTTGTTTGCTTCAACGAGAAGAAACATCAAACACGATACAGCATTGACCAATACAGAATGCAGCCACCCAAGCACAAGGAGGCTTCCATAAGGTTGAAGAAATCTCAAAGCCAGGTGATGCGGTATCAAGAAGATCGAATAAGGTAATGAAAGAGACCAACCATCGGCCGAGAGATGGGCAATCAAGAAACTCCAAAAGACTCCATTTCGCACGCACAAAACAACACATCAAAATATCAACTTTTTTGTTCTTGTGTGGATACGAATCGTCTCAGAAAAACATCGAAGCAGAAGAAGGAAATGAGATGAAACAGCACCTGAGCGCAGAGGGACGGTCGGTCAACGAACGGCGAAATGTGGGCGAAGCGGCCCGCTGCACTCACCAAAGCCAGGAGATGGAGATGGGATTGGAGTTCTCGTCGTCGCTTTGTCTCTTTCGATTCTGCGCCGATCGATTCAGTAGGACTTGCAGAATGCCAGACAAAGATCACGGAGAAACGGATCTAATTGGGCATGGCGATCGAAAGCGAGAAAAAAATTGGAGATCTGGCGACGAAGGAAACGCAGCAAGAAAAGGAAAGAAGCATGCTGTTACTTGTACTGTGTGTGCGATGGAGTGTGTCTCAATTTGAATTAAGATGGAGGCTTTAATTTACGGCGTGATCGGACCGCTTAAGTAAACCGGTTCTCGTAAGGTTTGTTTACTTCTTCCCTTCCCAAAATTTTCCAAATTAAACCGGTTCCACGAATAAAACCAAATACAAAAAAAATTAATAGCAAAAACGCAATAGAATTAGAAAAATAATACACTTAAAAAAAACTGTAATTATCTTAAAAGAAAATAACAAGCAAGACACGTGCAAATCATACCTTCTCATGCTTAGCGGTGGCAAAATGATGATATTTTTTGAAACTAATTTTACTACATTTAAGACAATAGTTTAAACGTTGACCACAATGAACCCCTCTAAGGACTCAGTTACAATATTGTTAAGAAAGGATTAACAGAATGTATAATATTATTACAAACAAATCATACATTTAACTCTCAAGAAAGGCATCCAATGGCAATTTTGGCCGCTGGAATGTCTCCAGTTCCTCATCAAACCTCTGCCTATCTTAAAAACGGAGGAGTTATTGGCTTTCAACTGAGCAAATCTTTTTTTGGGGGAAACCGTCTCGAAGCATCATGAAACCGAGCACTGACAGTCAATGAGAGAACCAACTGCTGTAAGTAATATCTTTACAGTTGGTTGGTTGTCTTTAATGATTGCGTCCATGAGCAGATGCAACTTCTTTACTTGGTGCCCACCCTGCATTTCACCAGTACTTTGGGAGCCATTCAATGCTGCTAGCAAACGCTAAATCATTCAATTTACAGTGTTGGATCATGGTAATTACTAAGAAAAAGAAAAAAAAAACTTCAGTCTGCACATGCTTATTGATTTGGCTCTATGCATGTTTGCTAAACTGCACAATTGAAACAGTGTTGAAGGATCAGCCGATCTAACTGTTTAACTCGAGAACTAACAGCTAGATTTATCGCGAGAAGGGTTTCGAGCCAGAAACTGCTCGAGGGGATCCAAATCCAAATCCAATTATCATATGGCAGGCAGCAGGAACATTCTACAGGGGAAATCAGGGCTGTGATTGAGCTTGTTATCTTTTTGTAAAGCGAGTTCACGTGAAGGGCGAAATGAAATGGGACCTCATCGATCACATGCAATCTATGCACGCTCGTTATCTATTCTCGTTTCTCAGCTTGTGTCGCTTGCAATCCTTGTCTCACAGGCTCGGTGCCTTTTCATTTTCCTTGTGTCTCTTTTGTTTTGCATTGGATGAATTGTTTCTGTCAGGCAAAGTGCCAAACTTTAGTTGCTCCTGACTACTTACTGTGCATCAGCTTGTGCTCGGCTTTACCCCTATCGAGTTTATATATGGATATTAAAACGAGACTGAGGACAAGATTACAATAGTATTATCGTTACTTCGTATCGAGAAACTGTCGATATCACCGATGCCATTTGTGTATCTTTCTTTCAGCAGTCACCTGGACTTACATGAGACAGCGCACCAAACTAATGGAGAAGGAAGTTGGTGATTTTTTGCACTTGCAGGGAAAGGATTTGCCGCTTTGGCTCGGATAAATCTATTTATTCTTCTTGTCTTAGAATTTTTTTTCAGATTGCATAAATTCGCACATTCTTGTCACTCCTGCTTGCTTCAGAATCATACGAATCTGGGGGAAAAAAATGTACTGAGTTACCTAAAATCTAACACAATCAACTTTTATCTGCATGATAATTTTACTAGAACCACCAGAGCAATATTGCTTTAGCATGTGAGTATATGCTATACAAAAGATGTTTCCAAAGAAGAGGAATGTTAAAAATTTATGATATTAACGCATATAATAGCACATTATTGTCTTATTGATGCAGGTAAAGCACAAAAAATTCAGATGTTATTTTCATTGTTAGATACAGATACTATAAATAGTTGTTTAGGACCACTTGGTCTTCAAAATGAATGCTAATCATCAAATTCCAACTCATGGATTATGACTGGTTCAATTTTTTTTTATAAATAAATTCACAGGATTGCTTGAATTCGCATTCTCCTTCATCGAGCCACATTTTGCCCCTTCTGATCCATTCTCGAGTGATTCGAGCTTCTTTAAAGCATATTTCAGACTCTTTTCAGCTCTCCTCCAGCATCTGGTCTCCTCAGCCAGCTTTCTTTCCAACTCTTTCTTCTACTCAATTAAAACCAAACATTGATTCGTTTTCGAAAAAAAAAAAGAAGAAGAAGAGAGAGAGAGAGAGAGCGCAACAGAAATGAATCTAAATTAGAAAAATGATGTTGAAAGGAAAGGGAGCAGACAATTTCCGTCAGCTTATTAGCTTCCTCCTTTGCAGTTCTTGTAGCCATTCTTTCTGCGAGCAGCCTCCCTCTCAAGAGATCTATTGTCCTCAAACCATCGTT
This sequence comes from Alpinia galanga, assembly GCA_037177395.1. NCBI lineage: Eukaryota > Viridiplantae > Streptophyta > Magnoliopsida > Zingiberales > Zingiberaceae > Alpinia > Alpinia galanga. The sequence continues at coordinate 2,476 of JBAMHZ010276426.1, read as the reverse complement.
CTCTGCTTTTTCTGTAAAAACAAGAAACAATGATCGACCACCACCAATGCATTGTACTGTGTACGACGAGATTGTGCCGTTTATTTTACCTGGAGCAGTCATATTGCTGTGGACGCGTGGTATTCGATTCAGAAAAAATGATTCGTATGATAACAAAGCGAAACTTGATAGAAGAGAACACATAGATGGAGATGCAGCCAAGAAGAGGAAGAAGAAGAAGAAACGGACGGAGAGAAATTAATGAAGGTTTACGGCTTGTTTTGCTTTAGGCCTGTGAGTTCTTGCTGGCTTTTAGTTTAATGCTCGCGGTTGCTCTTCCACCTTGCTGCAGTTACGAAACGAAAACGGAGAGCTTCTTGGTTAAATAGCTCGCCGCCGCCGCCGCCGCCGCCGCCGCGACTAATCTTCTTGACGCCATTGGAGGAGATAAATGATGTCCAAATTTGATTTAATCGATTGAGCCCTTTGATTAGATTTTGTTTCAGAAACAGAGTAAATAAGAAACTTTATATACATTTTATTTAAATAAAAAAAAATTCTATGGAATAAAAGGCTTACTTCATTCTATTTGATCAATCGAACTATCTAATATCCTTAATATCCTTAGTACATGTACTCCCGAATGCCTCTACC
>JBAMHZ010276212.1:0-13388 GCA_037177395.1 Alpinia galanga | reverse complement strand
AATTCAGCTCGGCGGAAGCAATAGGGCGGCACGATGTCGAACAAACTCATCAGCCAGATGGGTCTTCCCTCTTCCCTAGCGAACGTCTTCGCGGCTCGAAACATCTTGACCGCCAAGGCAGTCTTCTCTCCCCACCACCAAACCTTCTTCGCTTCTTCCTGCTCTAGGGTTTCTCATTGCCCTTCCACTCGCAGGACGCCCTCTCGCTGCCGGAGTTCGACCTGATGGCGCTTCTGGACGTCGATCGCGACCAGGTCAGAACCGCTGTCGCACGCATAAGCGAAATCGCCTGCCCTCCCTACCGGACGGTGCATTTCAGACCTCCAACCGACGGCCATTTTCTTTCCTGCTTTCTGCTTCTCTAGTCGATGCTTTGGCACTTCTGCAGGTGCTGTCGCTCATGGAGGACCGCGCGCTAGCCGGGGGCTACCTCCCCACGCGTCTTCTTGGGCTCGACCGAGCTCTGCGTGGTGGAATTCCGTTTGGTTCTCTCACGGAGTTGGTCGGTCCATCAGGAATTGGCAAGACCCAGGTGTCGAATCTCTTCCTGTCGTTGTTTTATGTTTTCTGTTTTACTTTGATGATGCACTGCTAAATTTCACATGTGGTCTTAAGGTATTGTTATACTTGTTTGGGGATTATATGTGTCCGATGATATAAGAAAAAAATTTGGACGCAAACAAAGAAGCTAAACTTTCGTTCTCCAGTGCATTCGTGATAATCTTATGCTTAGGTATGCACAATCTATGGTTGAATATTTGGTTAAATTGGGTTAAAATTGTGAAAAAAAATAATATAAATAACTTGCAATGGTAAATGCTAATGTGTGCACTGACTATTACATAATATTTAATTAATTCCTTTTATTTAGTTTAAGTAGCGCATCAGTATGAATGAAATATTAATGTAAAAAAAATCTAGGCAAAGATTATCACTAACCTACAAACTTTGATTTATTCTAGTACTTACCCATTGTTAAATGCCAATTATGTGTAATGGTCTTGCAAGGTAACCATCTCAAATTGTATGCTTATATTAGGCATTTAAATTACATTAGGGTTTGCAAATGAGATAATATCTTTAAATAATGATAACATTGTCTAGGAAGAATAAAAGGCAATTTTAAAAGCAAAAGTTATTCATCAACATCTCATTGCATTGTAGGTTTGACTTTTGACAAAAATGTTTTTTGCGTTGAAGGTTTGAATAGCAAACCGAATGATGTTTTAAGATAAACAACCATTTTTAATCGACACAGTACCAATAGAGTTGATTATCTATCATTTTTTGGATTTTTTTTACTGACAACCGCTATCTCGATTTAATTATTCTTGAGTGCATGGTACTCAATCTAAGATATTTTATCCATGATGTATTACATAGTTTTTCATTGTCGAGCAACATTCCATGAGCTTCTGAGAAAGAATGAACAAAAGAGAGGAGGTGAGAAAAAATTTCTGAAGTCAATTTATTAACGCTTAGGAGACAAAGCCATAGATGGCAGTTGTTAAATAAGATAATCAATAAATTACGAAGAGAAGAAAAAAATTCACACGGTTTTTCTTTACCTAAGCAGAAGCTTGTGACATGGTTTTGGCACATTGACATACATTATAATATATGTCAATTTGCCAAAATATTATAATGTACAGTCACCAGTGTCAATAATAAGGCCTGTAACTAATAATTTTTCACATGGGTTACTAAGGATATGGTAACGATTTACAAGGTTTAAGTCGTGTAGAACTCAGAGTACATATATGAAGTATAACTTTATCTGATGTGCATATTTGTCACGCTAACAATTTAGAAGAATAAATAATTCTATTTGGTTTTACTTTTTATTTGGATTTTTATAATTAATATTAACATGGAATCGATTTATTGTTGACTAAGTTATTCAAATAGTTCCTCTTCTCTCGAAGACTATAGCAATTTTCATATGAGTTTCAAATAGTTTCCCATTTACAATGACCGATTCACTATTTCATATTGCCAATGAAGGATACTGATATCTATAAGCAAATCTATCATTCTTTTCATAATAGTTGGCTGTACAGATTTGCTGCTAGCTTGTATGTATCAGCCAAGACTTGTAATATCCATTCCATTCAGCAGTCTATCATGCTTAGAGTAAGAACTTTTGTCCAAGTATCAGATGCATGCCTTGGAACATCACAAATTACTGTTTCAAATAATTATTTTACTATTTTCTGTTTCTTTTTCTTAGAATTAAATGTTAAAAATACGATCATATTGAACTGACAATGTTCTTGTTGTTCTCAATTCAGTTTTGCTTAAAGCTGGCTCTGTTGGCAGCCTTGCCACCTAGCTATGGAGGATTAAATGGCCGAGTAATTTATATGGATACTGAATCTAAATTTCATTCTACCAGGTCTTGTGTTTGATTCTGAGTTATGTAAACATTTTCCACAAGTGTTCTTATCATCTGATTTGAACACTATATGACAGGTTGATAGAAATTGGTAGAAGTAGTTTTCCTCACATATTTAATTCAGAGGGAATGGCTCAAGAGGTCTATTTATAGTTGTTGTTCTTGAATGTTCTTTGTCATTGATACTACCTGGTGTGACTTTGTACCCCTTCTTGCAAAATCATTTAGCATATATCATCCATTTGTAGGAACATGATGAAAATCAGCTGAAAAGACATTCTGCAATTTTTGTTGGCAATATCCATTTGCCAAATAGGACATCAATCTAATTATGGCAGATAAGTTTTTTAACAGGTGATTGATTGGTTCAACTTTTTTTTCCTTGTTTTAATTTTGCAGATGGCTGGAAGGATCATAGTTTTGCGACCTGCATCATTAGATGAATTGATTGAGAGGTATGTGTCAATGCTTTGTATGTTGGAGGGAATTTTTCTCTGTCATTTGACATATCATAAAGGAAATGCCAAATGGACATTGCTGATTCTTATCTATATTACTGTTCTGGATGATGAACTACTAACAGTATTGTAGTTAATTTATATGTTGCAGTTTGCAACAGATTCAACTGATTATTCTCCAACATGATGTAAAGTTGCTGATTGTTGATAGCATGGCTGCAATTCTTTTGGGGTGATCTCCTTTCTTTTACAGTTTCTTAGGCTCGTTATGACTACATAATGTGTGAATATCAATGATTAATACTATGATTTTTAACTTAAACATGCTTGTGTAATTATAGAAAATGTTTATGATCTACAATTATATCATATCCAATGTTGAGCATATTGTTTTACTTTAACTGCAAAGTTATTAACTCTCCTTGCCTTCCCTAAACCTATCCATGTGAGATAGACTTAGACTGGTTGTAAGGGGCTTTAATGTTGTTAATCTTACTTGAAAAACAACCAGTGTCCACTGTCATTTGCAAGAATGATATGCAACAATTTTAGACCCTGCTTGTTCTTGATATATGCTAATTATGTGGAAATACTTATTATATATATCATGTTTTATTAAGATTATGTATTTGTGTTAACAAAAGCTGGTGCTTACAAAAAAAACTTTCTTTTGCACTAGAAATTTGGTATTCTGGGCTAAGTAGACAGCACTATCACACTTCACAGCATCTATCGCCCATGGTTGTGCATAGTTAGAATATTCTATCATTATGCTCACGATTGATATCTCCTTAGATTCATTATATGAATGTATCTTTTGTTGATATTAATAAACAAAAATCAATTATTTTGTATATACTAATTTGTTGAAAACTTTCTTATGAAGTTTAAGAAAGTTTGTTTTTTTCTTCTTTGAATGGAGAGTGAACTAACCCATATTTAATCAAGATATCAAATATGTACAAAAGATATATGTGTTCTCAAGTAGGAGAACCAGATAAAATGTAAACAAAATTACAAGAAACAGATCATGAATAAGACCCGTGTTTGATTGTTCTAGTTGGCAGCTAAATCAAAATCATTAGATGACTGAAATGAGTAATGAAAGAGTTGGCAGTTGTGTTCCTTCCGAAAGTAATCTAGTAAAAAATCGTTCTCAGTGTTGTTTTCTTGTTTATATTTGGGTGATGAGAAGCATCTAATAGTGCAGATCCCAATGTAAGAGGGAGGTTATCTTTTAGCCAGATATGGATTATGGGTTTATGTTAGGTAACATAAGGACATGCAAACACTTCTTGATAGTTTGAGCTATTCACATACAACAAATATGTCTTGAAGTTGTCCCTATGAGTTTGGCAGTTGTTAACTTCGTGTATGGCTTGCATAGGGAGAACGAAAGGAGCACAACTGGTCAGAAGCAACATTCATGCCATTTGCCACTTTCATTTCTCAAGTAAACATTTTTCCTGCCATTATCAAGACTTTGATATTTCGAGTCCCAACCTTTTAGTGTCAAGTTTCAAAGTTGCCAGCTATAGGATAAACCCTTCTAAATGTATAGGTCCCTTGCTGAATTTTCACAAATTCCTATTGTGGTGACAAACCAAGTGCGCAGTCAGAATAATTATGAAGTTGTTCACTATCCATTCCAAGGTTAGGTGGATGTGTCCATGGGAGGTTATCTTTTGGTTGGTTGTGAACTAACTTAAATTGCTAAATCTTATGTTAAATGTTCTACAGGTAAAATGGATAGGACAAGCAACAATCTTGAAAAGCTAGAGTCTCACTTAATTGCTGCTTTAGGGATCCAATGGGCCCATGCTGTAACCATCCGTCTCATATTTGAGGCTCACTCAGGTCAGTCTACTCATATTTTAGACTAGAATCAATTAGTTTCAGGCTTACCCTATGCTCCATTGAACCAAAATGGGCAAAATTGTTCAGAATTTGTGTTGGAAAGACTAACTTATTGATGATCTGCTTTAACAGCATCAGTCATATGACTTTCTAATATGAATTTTCTTCTGAGCTGAAAGTATTATGACAATGTGTTTCAACTATCAGACATCTTAATGAAAAAATTAAACATATTGAACTGTTACTCTACCAGATGCTTAGGAAAAGGTAAAACTATCCATTTCTCAACATTTCCCTCTTTCTTCCTCTCTCTACTTCAGGCGGATGAGTTCAACATCCAAGGTGTTCTTTGCCATCTCTGCCATTCAAATCATGCCAGAAAACTTTGGAGAAGAGAGTGACTCTGCTTCTATCCTTTCCCATGGGTCAAGAGGTCCTAAGTCTCCGTCATATTAGATAGCTAACATAGGTAAAATAGGGATCAAAAGAAAAAAAAAATTATAAAAGGAGTAATAGTATCTCATATACCAGATAACAAAGAATGTTTAAAAATCTTAAAATGTATGTAATTTACGTTTCTGCCATATTGTTAATAATAATGCTATTTAAATAACTAATAGAATTATTAAAGTTGGATGACTAAGGCATGATATGCCATTGGAATATTAAAAATATCATTAATTACATTTGCACACGTCTAGTTGTGTCCTTAATTACAACTTAATCACGTTTTATTTGAAAGGAAATTTTTAGGTTCCTCTTAAATGAGAGAGGCTAATCATATCCTCTCTTGATTGATAATGATCATGACTCAAATTTTGTAATGCGTCCTTTATTCTGAAGGACAAATGAAGGAAACGATGAATTGCATAAGAGTTGAGTCACTTTCTCTCATTTACTTGATGTAAAACTAAAAAGGGGATAGGGTTTAAATCCATCCGCGAATTAAAATCCATTTGTTTAATCATTTTTATGTCATTTTTTCATTCGCCCAAAATCAGGCAGGCATAGTTCTCTCTCTTGTTAATTTTGACAACCCTAGCTTCTGTCCCAACTTTGTTTTCATATACCCATAGTAGTTCCTAATGGCCAGCCAGCTCCCCTTCAGTGAACCAATAGCTTGACTTGTAGTTTTTAAGTAAGTCTGCTAGCTTGCAGCGGACAGATCAAGCCGCTAGTTGCAACCTAATATAGGCTAGGCCTAGCTGCAAGCTCATGGCTATCTCTTAGAGGCTAGGCTAGGCTTGGCTGCAAGCTTGCGGCTACGTCGCAGAGGCTAGACTTGGTTGTGAGCTCTTGGTTGCCTTGCAACAGCCGGGTTTGATTGAGAACTTGCAGTTGTCCCGCTGGTGTGAGGCCTGGCCGTGATTGATGACCTTGACTGTTGATATCACATAAGTGAAAGAGAATATGAGTTTTGGAAGTTCGATAAGGAAAAATAATGTCTCTTGTGTTTTTGACCAGTGCAAGGCAATCTCAAGATGGTTTTGCAAAATTGAAAGTATGTATGGATTGGATTCTTGAAAATCAAAAAAGCATAACTATGGTCTCATCTTAGAATTTTGACAATTGAGCCATCAATTTTTTTTGTTGTTGTAAAAGCAGCTTGATACCATACATTAACAATATTATAGAAAGAAAAGCAGATATGAGTTTGTATAGTCTTAAGGAGTAGAAATATGATTCCATCTTATGTTTTTAACAACAATAAGGCCATCACGATGTCTTTGCAAGAACATTTTGATGACCCAAAATGAGCCATTTGTGCAAACAAAAAAAAAATTATGAAAGCACCTTTCTAGGAGTCTATGCCTTGTTTGGCTGGGAAGTTGTATACAACTTCTTTTTTTCTTGGAAAAATTTTGAAAGAAGAAAAGGGAAATAGTGTAAATATTTAAATTTACTTTTTTAAAACATGCTTGAATTTATTAGAGGTGAATGATGTGATAGCTATTTATATTTTCCAAGGACTTTTGAAATAATTTTTTTTCACAAACTACACAAGACCTAATATTTTATATTATTTTTGTTGAAAAGAATCATGATTGTGTAAAAATGACCGTAAGGTGTTTTCCAAAAAACACTTGGCTGTCTTGTTTAACCATCTTAACTAGAAAGTATTTTTGCTTTGTTGATACTTTTATGAATCCAATGGTACTTTTTTTGTCTAACATGTTAGAAAGAAATATATTTAATTCAACGAAGCTAGGGGTATTTTGTATGTAAAATGGAGGTGCAGAATTTATGAAAAATCAAATTGTGGTGTGTGATGATTTGGAAAATACTCAATGCAGTACGTGTCTTTTGGGAAATTTTACCTGTGATGAAACTTAGGAAGTTTAATTGCAAAGGTTTCTACGTTATCCTCCACTGAGAATTGGACTTCTACATGTTGAATGGTTATATAGCTGGAACGTGATTTGCTACATTCTATTTTATTTATTCAACCAAAGAGTTTACAACCAATTGTGCTCTCCTTTTAATTAGAGTATGCATATGCATAGAAGTCATCTAGTTTTTGCGGTAGTTAGTGGTTAATCAATGTTGGCTTTGTCAAAGGGGTTTGAATGGCATGGGTGCTGGTGTTGGTTGATGATGGCATTAAATACTAAATGACATTTGGATGAGACAATATGAGGGAAATTGCAATGGTGGAAGCCCAATGTTGATTCAAACAAAAGATAATTGAAGGAAGGTGAGGTTTTAGTCAAATGGCATTTAAGGGAGTTGTGCCGGATACTGAAGGGTGACTTCAATCAAGGTATGATGATTGTAAACTTACTATTGAAGGAGGCCATGGACCAAGCAAAGATGTGGATGAATTAACTAAAGAAGTGTTATAGCAGCAATTGTTGCAAGAGAGAATTGCGCAGAGTGAGAAGGCAAGATGCTGATAAGGGTTAATATAATTGAGGAGGTGGTCTACTGTAGTAGCGGTTGATTAGGCAGTGCTGGTGCAAGTGAGAGTAGGGCAGCACTTTTGACATTGTGGGACTATGGTTGCACGACTAGGGATGATCTGGGAGGTAATTATAGGATAGGATAAAAAGGTGAGAGAACACTGTGTCTATGAAATGAGTAGTATGCCTACATTCATCAAGGGATCTCACAATAATGATGTCACTATGGATGATGCAGGAGGAGAATGATACGCTGAGTGTATGGAATGAGTAGTTTGCATCATGAGAACAAGGGTGTGTATCTGTCATGACAGATCTGGTGCCTTCCTTTGACACCTTCATGTGGGGCATGGGTTTGATCTAATGTCATTGATGCAGTACAAGATTGTGTACTTCAGTCAATGAAACAATAAAAAAGGTAAGGGGCAAGAGGAATTTCTCGAGGAGCTGTTGAAAAATGATTTAATTCATAATTCCATTGCCGTGAAATTATATATTGCACCCTAGGTAAAAATAATAATAATAAATGTTGACTTAGCTAATTGACACTTTTTTATCTTTATTTTTAATTCGTAAAGGTGTCTGGCTATGTGAATACACATGATCTTTGTCTTGTTGCTTGCCTCTTCAAAATGACGACGATTTGGAGCTTTAGCACCATCACATCTTGAAATTTATTTTATCATATTGGATTGTGCTTTTGCATTACTATCAGCACAATTTATGCTGGCAAGTAATGTCCAGAAAAGTTGACCATTGGGCTAGTAAAACAGCAATCTTTTTTAGTTAATGTTAAATATAGTTGGACTTGGTTTCCTTTTTTTGCCATATTTTTTATTCTAATCGATTCAACTAGACTAACTATAGGCTATGTTTGAACTTTGAAATTACTTAATTGTTGCAAACGTGGAGATAAAATTTGCCGTAGTGATCCCGCACAGCCATCTCAACCTTTCTGTCATTGCTATATTAAATAATTTCTATTGCTTTAATTCTCTGTGTTATTTCAACTTTTTTTTTAATATGCTATTTTTTATCCAACATTCTGACCAATGATTTTATCATTTTGTAGGTCAGGGGTTTATTAAGATTTCAAAATCTCCCACATCCCCAGCAATAGCATTTCCGTTCCTTGTGAAGTCCTCTGGAATCGCATTGCTAAGCAATGAAGGTCTTGAAGTTACAGGTTCGGAGATGAGCACAATACGATGTGAAGGTGTGTTTGAGAATGCTACTATTTCAACTCCTTTCAATTACTATAAGATTAACTTGTATGGTAAATTTGGCTTGCTTCTATAAATGCCAGGCTTAAACATTCTTGTTGAGGGAGCTGAACCATTCCCTCATCTTGGATGCTAACCAATGGTTTGTTGCTTAGCGGCCAAGTATATGTTTCTTTTGCACTTAGCATCCAGAATTTTGTCTTGTAGGGTTCATTTAAAAGATGCACATGTTTGGTTCCCTGTGGTGGTTTTATGTTTTGTTTTCTTATGCTGTATTGTTTGTTTATTGGGATTGACTCCTAAAAATTCTCCAAAATGGGCATTTATAAACATATAGCTAGCTTGTATAATGGAATTGCTGCATCATGAGTAAGAATATGTTCTTTATTTTGTCTGGAAAATACTTTGAAAGTCAGATGCACGTTTTGCTTATGCTTCATGTGGTTTACTTCTTCCTGGATATGCTGGAATTCATACTATATAAGAAAGTTTTAATTATTGAGCTATTTGTTGAGGGCTGATCTCGTGTTTGCTTTTTCTTAGTTGATATCCTAGAATAAGTTTTATATCTCTTGTACTTTGATCTCATCCTTTTTATGGTCATTGTTTCTACCAAAGAATTTTCATACATCTGCAAGTTGAATATTCTTCTGGGATCTTCATGCATCTTATGCAATTTCATTTTTGGATATGGATATTCATGTACATATATTTTTTCTTAACATCCTCAAGAGATTTAAATTTGGAGTTAAATCTGCATTGTTGAGATCCTTGCCCTAGTGACTACTTGCTTTCTCCTAGAATGACTAGCGCCATTTCATTTAATTTTGAACAGTAATCCTAATTCTTAAAGTAACATATTCAATGGCTTCATTCGATCACTTACAAGAATATCTTGTTTCTCTTGCCCGCTAATAGTTTCCATGATCAAATGAATGAAATGCCAAGTAATGAATATTTGCAGTGAATCTGAAATATTCTTCAACCTTGGCTAACTTATTTATGATGCCTTAATAATGTGTTTTGACGTTCTATCATCCACCAATATAGGTATCTTCGTAATAGGACCAAATGACTAAATGCATATCTGCACTTATTTTGCAATATTATAATCAATCTTGGTTTACATGTAATAATGCCTTTAAATATGCTTGGATCATCCGTTAAATATGGTTTGGATAGCCTTCTCCTAAGACGTAGTTTATGACACTACTCGTCATTTAACACCCTTATCTTTGCAAAGACATTCTGAAACTTGATTTTGTTAACCATCGTTGAATGATATTATTTGCAAGTTACAATATGACACTACTTTTGTAAAGTTCTCTCCCACAAAATCCTACTGTACTGACAATTTTAATATCTACCATCGCAATAGAAGAATTAGACATATCATTCATTGTATGCCTAACTAGAAAACCTTTGATGTGCCTTGTAGTCTCTATGATTTTTCCATAATTTATGCCTCTTGGCTCTATTAGGAAGCGCACTTTGTGTGCATATTGCTCAAGATCAGACAACATAACTTGTGTTTTGGTACTTCGTAGTTAAATACCACTCTAGCACCATTTGTTGCTGTGACAATACTAAAATATGGAGTCACCTTCACCACAAGGCTGCGTGCTGTTTTTGTGTGTGTCTCCTATTATAGGACAGGACGAATTCAAGTAAAGGGGAGTAATGTAAAATATATTGATGTACACTTGTCAGACACTGAAAGTAAGAAGGGGGGAAAAAATCTCTCTTTGCAAGCAATCTGGATTCTCATGGTCTCTACATGAATCTCATAGCATCTAAAATGCACATTTGAAACCAACTGGCAGCTGAAGTTGTGCATCTAAAATAATCTTAAATTCTCCAAAATGGGGCTTACTGTATAGCTAGGCTTCAATTAGACCGAATCTAGCCTCGGCAGCCTTCTTGGCGCATTGGGGATGGCCTTGGCCCAGCATGTTCCCGACTACTGTGCCCACTAAAAGGAACATTCATTTATTGAGATTGCTGGATCCAGTTATTAGGTGCTTTTATTTATGTTTAAGACTGCATGTTATATTTTCATTTTTCTTTTTACCTTTTCCACATTCCAGTGCATCACGTTGTTAGGTTTCAACTATTAATTAAAGTACTTGCAACTTTTGTGCTGCCAGTTAAGCAAAAGAATAGTTTGATATCGACTCTTTTTTTTTTTCATTTTTCATTTTGTTTTTGTGTGCCTGTGGAACATGCTATTTCGTGTGTTACCGATTGGTCTATTCTAAAATTTTTGGATCCTTGAGTCAGAATACAATTTATTTAATTTGATTGTTCAGAAACCACTTGGGATATTGCAGAATTAAACAATAATAATAATAAGATCGACCTTTCTTTATTTCTTCCTAGACATCTGGCATCTTCAGGTTCAGCGTATTGCAAGTTATCTGGACCTTTTATTTATCTGTTAGTGGCCAAGTTGGGAAGAGACTGCTCGTATCAGAAAGTTGAGGAACGAGTGAGCACTTTTTTTTTTTTTAATTCTTTTTTCACACTTGAAGGTTTATCTAATTTTCACGCCTCGGCAATTTACGGGTTATCTGTTTGAACATGTTTATTATTTTTATTGCGAAACATGGAAACACCTTTTTCATAGATTATGATTTCTTTTTCTTTATTTGCCTTTGCAAAAGCATATATAAAAAAGATTCAGAATCCTCGAAAGGGTTTTGGCTCAGATTAGTTTCATTCAAAATTAAATGGAAGAGGCTAATCTTTCATTTTGTCACCAATCATCACTTCTACTAGTTACATCTTCTTATCCCTTTTCGCCTTTAGAATGATTCCATCAACATCCTTCATCTTCGACCCTTGACGAGCATGGCAAGCAAGGTGAGGAGGTGGGCAAATTAGTCAAGGGTAGTCGTAGGCAAGTTGGATTTTGCTTAGTCAGCCTAGTTAAGTGTGATATCGAACCGAGCATGGCATATCGTGTTCACTATTTGAAACATGCTTAGTCATTACGTAAGAAAAATAATAGTATAATAATAATAAAATTAGGAGAATTTAAACTAAAATTGAATAAGATATCCTTGAAGTAACCTTTTTTTTAGTTAGGAATATTTTTGTTTTATTTATTTATACTATTGAAATATATCCCTGACCCCGTAGATGAGACCTGTGCACATTTCAACACGTAAGTCAAGATCTTATCGCAGCTTGACTTATGGGGACTGGTTCACACCATGCTATGTCCATCCAAGTCGAAATGGGATAAACTAAAACTTTTCAAATTCACACTATAATTTTTTTAATGAGATAAAAATAAATAAATATAATAATAATTTAGTGTACGAAGTTTCTGTCCATATGAAACCAAACCGGTGCAATAGTATTTCATTTATTACAAAGACACCCCCCAGAAACAAAAAACAAAAAAAGTTTGCGTTTTCCGGCCCGGAGGCTGTACTTGTTCAGTTAGGTTCTCACGTCTCAGTAACCGAAATGAATTTTTATTGTAATACACGGCTATCGTTCAGACGATGAACACTAATAATAAAATTTAGTTCACCTCGTGATCCATGTGACGACTCTTCGTATTTATTTTATTTTATTTCATTTTATTTATTTATTTATTCTGCTGGCCCAGTGTGTTCCTTCTCAATCAATCATGGAGGGTGGGACGGTATTGCGTTTGATTCCTTAGTCGCGGTATCTCCTTCTTTTGCGATCGTTGAACAGCACTAGGAGCCGGCAAACCTATCCGTCCAACCGATGCTCAAGCCGGAAACATGCATCTAGTCTAGTGGGCACAATTCACATGTTATTATTTTGTTATTATTGTCATTGTCATCATCGTCGTCGTCGATGATAACATCGATGTGGAGTCCACCGCCTTTCCATCCAATCAACTTTCGGACCAGCAAACTGTAAAGACCTCGACCTCACTCGACGGGCAAAAAAAAACGGAAGGGAAAAAGGGTGATGCCAAGTGTCCCAAGTTGCCCTTAAAGAATCTGTTGCTTTCCTAGGTTCTGAGTTTTGATATCTATTCTCCATCTGCAAATGGGAATCCTATGCATGTTTTTTTTTTAAAAAATAATAATTAATCTAAAAAAATCGGTATCTAATTCATTTAAATTCTGTTTAATTTAGGATTGTTAGATTATAATTAGTCATTTAAGAATCAAATAAAGTTTAGAAGTATTTTAAAAGGACAGATAAAGTGGATGGGTAAAGACTGTTCATAATTTAATACATAGGACACGAGGGTCACCTCCTTATCACACAAAGCACCAAATAATAATAATTTATAATAATAATTTTTTAATCTCACTGCGTGCCTCTCAATTTTGCCTGCAATTCCAGTTGATAATTATGCGACTATCCTTTTCTAACTGACTTGAGCTGTTTTTTTTTTTTTAAAAAAAAAATAAAAATAAAATAGTCGATTCCCAGCGGATAAAGTTTATGATGGATGGTTTGTTGTCGGGTCCTGATTGGTGCAAAGTGGTTGGGTCCCACGAGAATAATGGATGTGATTGGGACCTACAGCGGCTCGCATAATAATTCATTATTTTAATCG
>JBAMHZ010276000.1:0-13389 GCA_037177395.1 Alpinia galanga | reverse complement strand
CTAATTCCCTTATATAAGAATAAGGGGGACGTACAAAATTGTGCAAACTATAGGGGTATTAAACTAATGAGTCATACTATGAAACTTTGGGAAAAAGTAATAGAAAAAAGATTAAGGAAGGAGACCTCAGTTACCGAAAATCAATTTGGGTTCATGCCTAGAAGGTCGACAATAGAAGCTATACATCTTCTCAAGCAACTAATTGAAACGTATCGGGAGCAAACACAAGACTTACATATGATATTCATTGATTTAGAAAAAGCTTATGATAGAGTTCCTAGAGAACTTATATGAAGAACTTTAGAAAAAAGAGGTGTTAGTGTAGCATATATTGAACTAATTAAGGATATGTATGAAGAAGTAACGACTAGAGTGAAGACTCTAGGTGGATTGACTGAAGCATTTCCAATAAAGATAAGGTTACATCAAGGATCAGCTCTAAGCCCCTATCTTTTTATACTACTTATGGACGAACTCACTGGACACATTCAAGATACAGTACTGTGGTGTATGCTGTTTACAGATGATATTGTTCTGGTAGATGAAACACATGAAGGAGTAAATGCTAAATTAAAATCTTGGCGGAAAACACTAGAAGTGAAAGGTTTTAGGCTTAGTAGAGTAAAGACAGAATATATGGAGTTCAAGTTTAACAATATTAGACATAATGAGACAGGTATTGAGATAAGAGATGACGAATTATCTGGAACTGAGAGCTTTAAATATTTAGGATCGTTTTTGCAAAACGATAGAGGAATTGAAAGAGATGTTTTACATAGAATACAAGCAGGATGGTTGAAATGGAGAGTGTCGGGTGTTTTATGTGATCGTAAAGTATCTCTAAAACTTAAAGGGAAGTTTTACAAAACTACGATTAGACCTGCTATGTTATATGGAGCTGAACGTTAGACTACGACTCGAGCACATAAGCAGAAGATGAGAGTTGCAGAGATGAGGATGTTAAGATGGATGTGTGGACATATGAAGATAGACAGAATAAGAAATAAGAACATTAGAGAGAAAGTTAGAGTTGCATCTATTAAGGAAAAACTCCGAGAAACACGTTTAAGATGGTACGGATATGTATTTAGACGACCAATAAATGCCTCAGTTAGGCAATGTGAAACCATGACAAATACATACATCAAACGTGGAAGAGAAAGATAAAAAAAGATTTGGTTAGCAATAATAAAACAAGATAAATTTTATTTAAATATAAATGATGATGTGGTGGGAGATAGAGAGCTCACTGGCGTAGAAGGATCCATATAGCCGACCCACCTAGTGAGATAAGGTTTGTTTGTTGTTGTTGTTATTGTATTAGGCTACGACAATACGAGGACAAAAATTGAATGACAGAGCCTTCTAAAAATGTCAAGACAAAGGCTTAAATGCTGTTTAGTAATGGTAAAAAAATGTCTCTGTCCATTAGTTCACAGAAAATGCAATTGAAAATTTGAGTTAAGTATCAAAAAATTTCTATATAGTTTTGTCCAAGACAGCCCTAACAGAATCATGAATCTAATTGTGTGCCAAAATCAATATTTTTCTTGTCACTCAACATGTGCCACACAAAACAATGATCAATTACTAAGGCTGCAATGACCTAATGAAGTCCGACCCTTGATTGGGATCCCGCATTGGCGGGAGTTTCGTGCATCAAACTATCATTTTTCTTTTTTTTACTAAGGCTACAAAGGCATATCCAAGCGTCTCCAAGAGCCATCTTAATATAGTGCACAAAAATTTTCGACCGGATGTTCAACAAACAAACAAAACTGTTCCCTTAAATAGGCAAACATCATTGATCATGTAGTTCATATAGTCACAATGGTTCCCACCTTATATCTCTCACAAATCATCCCAAAGTAGACAAATAATAAACTAATCCTTCTGACACTCAAATTATATGATT
The DNA here is from genome assembly GCA_037177395.1 of Alpinia galanga. Taxonomy (NCBI): domain Eukaryota; kingdom Viridiplantae; phylum Streptophyta; class Magnoliopsida; order Zingiberales; family Zingiberaceae; genus Alpinia; species Alpinia galanga. Next base: position 11,474 of record JBAMHZ010276000.1, on the reverse strand, counting down.
TGTGTGCTCATCCTGAAGCAGCAACAAGCTTGGTGAATGCATTAGCAAGTTTGTTTTCCCCAAGATGATGTTTCAAGATAAAAGTAGCATTCTTGAAAGAAATATAACCATCTAGCATGTTTGACACATTATTCCACAATTAGATGAAGTTTTGTACCTTATGATCAAAATGCAAGGTGAATGCATTCAGCATCTTAAACCTTCAACAACAGCATAAAACTGTTCATCATCAGTTGAGAAGCATGTTCTAGTCTTGTTGAATTTTTCACTAATGAACATAATTAAGTCTTCCTTATGGCTTAAGGTGTATTCCACCTGTACATGTAATGTATCACAAGTGGCTTCAAAGGGCTCGGTATGATCCAGGTGACCAAGGACAGAAGACCAGTCATCATCAGATCCCAAGTGAACTCTCCTTTTCTAATAAAGGCCCTTATGGGATGGTTCTAAATTTTTTAATGAAGTATGTAAAAAAAAACACAGTTAGACTGTAGTAACATTGAATTTCCTAAATGTAATTGGATTTAGGTCAATCCTTAGTTATCTTAATTATGTCATCATCAGATCTTGACTAGAAATATTAAAAGAATTTCTTAACAAACGCATTTTCTTGAAATTGATAGAAAGTTTTAATTTTCAAAGACTTAAAGAATACAAATCAAATGCTTCACTTTGTATATATCAAAATTTTATCAATCTAGACTACAATAACTTTCCCATAGAGATCCATACAATTTGATGAGTCACCCTCATGAATATGCATGGAATGTTTGACAGTTTGAAAGGGATGACTAACTCATCTTGTGTTTTATATATAAACTTTCATTCATCATTAATTCCTGATTTTAGTTTTAGCAATATCCACTGCACGAGTTAATTTGGATGTCAATTAACCATCTAAATCACTTTGTGTCTCTCAACTGATGATCCCACAGAGTTAAAGAGAATCTGAGAACCAAGAATATTTATTGTTAGAATAATAAAACCATAGAGGTTTTAAAGTAATCTGATCTCAGAAGACAAGGACAAAATAGACAAGATCTAGTAGATAAAGTAAGAGAAAAAATAAAAGTTATTCAGAAACAAGTAGAGAAATATAGACCATAGACTGATTTATTTATAAAATTTCTATTAGTATTTGCACATGATTCAACAAAATTGAAAACACACACACAACTAAGGAACAGCAAGATTAAGTTGCACCTGCTCTGAACTAGCCATTGAGCCATGGCATGCAAGAAGCAGAACCTTTGTAGGATCTCCAAGAAGAGGATTAGCATGCAACTGATCTTTGAGAGAGTTGATGTCATCCCAACCAGTCATGAACACCAAAACTGCACCAGGCCTTTCATTCCAACAAATATGGCAAAGAACACTTTCTATAAGGTTAAAACCAATAGAATCTGGATTCCAACAAGATAATGACTCACGAGTCCGTGAACCATACTCACTGAAATCTGCAGCCTCTAGGGCATCCTGAAAAAAATGATAACATTATTAATAAAAAAATTATTTAAATTTGAGCTTTAACTTATAAATTATAATGATATATTTCATACCTCAACAGCAGAAGCAATTTGACTTTTCCTTTTCCTGAGAGCTTGTTTCTGCATTTTCCACGTTTTATCTTGGCCATAATCATCAATTTGATTGTATGGAGTCAACCTATGGCCAGTCATTTCCAGAACACTCTCCAAAAAATGTGTACGAACGGGATAGGTAAAACCCTGTAAATTAAATTAGAGGACTCGCGGTTCAAGCATTCAGTTAATAAACTACAAGAAAGGCAGCATATATAAGTAAAAACAAAAACAAGTAGGCACACATCTGAGCATACATCAAAATGCTCATACTGTAGGGTAAACATTTGAAGATTAATAAACCAGACTCATCAAACAAAGCAACCCAACCAAAAACCCCAATTCAGACTGATTAAATTGATTTTCCAAATCAGATTTGGTCAATCAAGATAACTTTCATCCCATTTTAAGTTTTAGATCCAAACTCTGAACCAATGGAGAAATTAAAACTAGAACAGTCAAGCACAATCTATACAAATTTACAAAGGAGCATATATAAATTAAAGCAAAAATAGTGATATTTAAGCCAAACAAATCTATAAATAGAACTGTTTTAGAGTCTGGTAGTCTGGATAAGGTTCGACAGATTTTAAAATCTACAAACTGACTCAAAAGAGAAACTCAAACCAGAACAAAATTTACCACTAACTGAGATCTACAAAGTGACTATTCAATAGCTTTCATGAGAACAATGATTGGCAAGTATGAGCATCACAAATATTCAAAAAACCTAGGTATCAGCTGCATCGAATTAGTAGGATCAGAATTAAAGAGAAAACCCTAAAAATAATGGAAAAATAAATAAAATTATTTAGTAACTGAAATAACAAAAAGCATTCAAAAAGCCTTTTAGAATATTAATTGATATTTGAAATATTTTTTTAAAAAAATGCAATAGTATTGTTTGCTATTTATTTCCTTTGCAAATAAATTACCTGAATTATTGATATCATTTAGAAATATCCAGAATATTACTTGATAATTAATTGATATTGTTACTTAGTGAGAAATAACCACTAATAATTATAATATTAGTAAATGAAAAAGTATTAATGATTAGCAATATAGTCTAGGAACTATTATTTTAATTAAGTCTATCAATAACAATTTTTTAATTATATTAAATATTTTAACATCAAAATATGATAATAAATTACTGATAATAATTAAAAAATGATTAAAAAATAGCAACACTTTTTTGAAACAAGCACAATTTTTTTCTTAATAATAATTAACTATACACTAATTAGGACAAGCCAATATCAGAATTATTAATTAATTGTAAGAAACCAGGTCTCAGGATATCATATTATAACTGATATTTTACACTAAATATAAGTATATAAGTGGAAACTCCTAATATCTTTGTTTCTTATACCCCCACCTTTTCTCACAACCACAACACATGCCATCCCCCACCTCGTGCAATCAGATTTCCTGATGGCTACAGAACCACAAGTCAAACGCAACCATATACCAACAACTAACAGTTTCACCATCATCACTGCTTCATTGAGTTGTATACCCATTAGGTATCATTCAATTTAACCTGAAATTCTATGATTTCCACTTGAACTTAGGTTCTTTAAGCTTCTAACCCTTCATTCTTCTTCTTCTCCTTGGTTCACTTGACATGTCTGAGAAAACAGATAAAATCAGATCAAACTAAACCAATTTCAATCCAATTTGCTGATACAGATGGCGATGTTGACTAAGTTTGTCAATCAATGTCAGCTCCAACTCCATGAGCATGATCCTAGGTCAACCGTCATAAATAGAAGAACAGAAGGAAAGATGTAATGAGGATATAGATCATTGATTAAGAATCATTTCATCTAGAGCACCTCAAAGGAAAAATTAAAACAAGAAAGACAAATAGTTTGGTAACTCTATGGATAGCACAGATTTAGAAGGTGCCAAAAACTGAATTTAAATGCTGCCGAAAACACAAATGCACTACTAGCTACTTAACTATCAATTAATGTTATGGGAAGATTATGGTCAAACATGCAACAAACCAACCAGTAACCAGACTAGGACCTCCAGCTTTCTAATCAAGCTTTCATGGCTAAAATTGCATTTCAAAAAGATAGGACCAAATCAATAAGACAAAGAAAGAACCATAACAAGTGATAGGTAGAATAAGAAATAGCAGTAGAATAAAATCAGTAAGTAGCAATAGAGGTCAGATTTCTAAGAATAAAGACATTCTTCAACAATTTGCTAACTTACAGGGATGTGAAGCATTGGAGCACCACCAAAGAAGGAAGAAAACAATTCAGCATTCAGAGTTGCACTCATCAAAATTAACCTAAGTTCAGGTCGACGGGGGAGAAGATCTTTTAGAACAATGAGAAGGAAATCTGGTGAATGCAAGCAACAGATAGGTCATTAAAGATAAACTGCTACTTTCCCCTCAAAACTGGATTTCATGAAAGTCTCAACAAACAAATCACCTTCATTCATTCCTCGTTCATGAATTTCATCGACAATAACATGTGAAACACCTTTTAAATTTCTATCGACTAGTAATCTCCTTAACAAAATTCCTGTTGTGCAGAAAAGTAAGCGAGTATCCCTTCCTTTCATGCCTTCCAGACGAACTTTATAGCCAACCTACAAAAAATGATATAAATTACTAGTTTTTTCAAGATACTTGAATCTAATTCACATAGAGAACATTGCAACTAAGCGTTCAATGTAAAAGCACTTACAGATTCACCCAATTTCTCTCCCCTTTCAGCAGCAACCCTCTCAGAAACAGCCATTGCTGATATTCGTCTAGGCTGAGTACAAATAATACTGCAAGTCGCCCCACGTGCTGCATCTATCTCAGATTCTAAAATATATTGAGGTAGTTGTGTAGTCTTGCCACATCCTGTTTCACCAGAAACAACCACCACCTATAGAAGGAAGAAAACTATCATTTGCTAGACTACTAACAAAAACTCAGTGAAAATTAGGCAAATGAAAGATGTTCAGACTAACATCTGAAGTCTAACAATTATAAACATCAGGATGTTACCTCTCAGGTGTATTCGAAAAACATACTGGATATTTTGGCCATATAAAGCCAAACTACTAGAGTGAACAACAGAATGAATGAAAATGGATTTCAAGTGTTACTAAGTGGTCAAATGTGAAACAAAATTACACCCAGGTAATTTCAGATGCAGATCTACTCAAGCACATTGACCTGCTCACGGAAGATGTCAAATTCATCTTTGATCATTAACTACTTCACCTGATCTAAAGTTTCTTTTTGTGCCAGTTGGAACAGGCAAAACATTTCATTCCACCAAACAAGCAGGCGAACAGCGCAATCCAGCACCTTCATTTTGTGGGCACCAAAGCCACAGGCACACAACTTATTTCCGTCTCACAGAACTATCTCGCAAACTACACACCAAATGAAAAGAATATGTGAGCCAACACCGCCTCCATGACTTATTTCAACTACATTTTCCACTTCATTGCTCCTTTGCTCCATTCCTCCTCAGCATGGAATGAAATAAGTGTGCACAAGTCATCCTCCTCCTCAGCTTATTTCAGCAGTATCTTCTACAATTCGGCGCTCCTCTGCACTAGCTCCACACTCAAATGCTAACATGCCAGCTACTCTTCTTCCTCTGGCATCAGCCTTCCTCCTCTCTTTACCCCTTCTCCTCCTTTGGCATAATCTAGCACACCTCTGAGATACTGGCACCGCCCACGCTGCCTCAAGCCAGCCAGGAACTGAAAATCAGGCTCCACTGAGTTTCAAACCCTACATTGACATCTTTTTGTTCCCATTTTACCCAAACATTGATGTCAAGTAGTTAATGAGCAAAGGACAAATTGTATTAAATGAGTTTCTAGTATGTCAAGAGGATATACAAGATTAGATGAAACACAAATGGAGTTTCTAAGCAAGGATTTTGCATGCAAAATCATAAACAAATAGAAACACCAGCAGGTAGGAAATGTCATTTAGTATTTTAATGGATGAACTCCAGCAGCACTCAAGCAGGCCTATCAAACTAGCAGAGGAATTCAAACAAAAAATATTGAAATTGCTTAAGAGTATTTTAATAGATAAAACATCACATGACATGTCAATAATACAATTAAGCAAAGAAAATTGCAAATGATTGTATATTGCATATTAAGTTCAAGAAATGAAGAAACATGCTTGTTGATGCCAAAAATCAGTATGATATTTGAAATAGGAGAAATAGAAGGAACTGTACACAACCTGATTTTGAGATATGGCTGACAACAAAACTTCCTTTTCTTTATAAGCTGGAAGATTTCTGCGAAATTCAAGCATCTTCGCACCTTCTGGAGATTCCTATACAAGAATATAAAATTTGTCAATGCATGACACTAGCTAGGGTGCAACACCTGAAAATTTTACCCAAGCAACTAACAAGTGTGTCTTTAATTGTAACAGGAAAGTCAAAGAACTGAATGAAATGCCAACAATTCTAGTAATTTTCATTTCTACAATTTTCTCTAATTTCTAATGTTTTACCATAGCCATTGGGCGGGTAAAATTTTGGGTTCAAACAATAAGCATTCGGTCATAGGCTAAACATGACCAATACTAACGAAAAAGACCCTGATAAAGCTCAACCAACAGAGCAATACCAAGGGAATCATATAGCAAAGAAGTAAGAGGATAGGAAACAAAGACAAGCTTACACAATTCGACCAAGGAACAAAATCAATTGCGGTTTACATCATAGCATGTGTGGTAAGAGACTGGATGAGAGAGATCATAGAAAAACATCAACATATAAAAGCAGAATCTAGATCCCTCAACTAATATCTCAGTAACAACAGGAGCTAGACAAACAAGAGCCTTAGGAGATCATTTTTTTCTAGCAAGGCATCAAAGCAGAATAAAGATGTTTAAGTGGACTTTAAATTCTTCAAAATACCTCAAAAGCCATGGGTGCAAGTGAAGCAAGAGCTTTAGGAGATCAATTTTCTCTTGCAAGATCTTTTTTTTTACTGGCTCTTTTTTTTTCTACATAACCAACTTCAATCCCACACATAAAAAGCAACAAGAATTAAAAGATTAGTCCCACATTGATTTTGATTTAGTCATCGGATCTTATGTTGGTGTCCTGCATGAGCATTTGTGATTCTTTTTCAATTGAATAATATTTTGCTTTATTGTCTCTTTTTGTATGAAAGCATCTTTAATTCAATTTTGTGGCTGCCCGGTTTTTTACTTCACCATGAATTTTCATTTTTCATTGAAGTTTTTGTTTGTTGATCACAGTACTTAAAACGAAGATTACCAATTGTCTAGCTCTTCCAATATCTTTCTTTCAGAATCAATGTCAAATTTCATGTTATCTAATGTCATCTTCTCTCAACATTTCTCCCCTCTAAGAGTAAATGTTGGAACACTAATCTGTTTAATGACTGCAACACTTAATATCAATCCCTCAGTAGCACAGTAGGTTACAATTCATAGGTTATAGCAATCTCTAGGTAGCACAGTAGGTTACAATTTATAGGTTGTCATTTTCTCTCTTTCACTATCTTCCTTGTCTTTCAAGCAGATAAAAAAACTTTACTCAGCCTTTTCTCTTTCAGGCATCTTTAAATCAGAATTTTACTTTAATTTCAATGTCTCATTTATGTGACAAGAATAGATTTTATTTTTAAAAAATAAAAAGTAGCATATCTTTTTTTATTTGTGATCACTTTTTCCCTTCACTTTTTCTTTTAATCATATGATATGGTTGAAGTTAAGTAAACAAATCAAATTCAAGAAAAGGAATTCTTTTTCAAATTCAGTTCAATGTTCCACTTATCTCAACAGCACAAATATTGCATCTTTGTTATGTTTGTTAGCTCTTAATGGTCTAATTTCATATCTATGGTACATTTATTATTTTTTTGAAACAAAATGAACATTGTCAACATCTATAAACTAGCTTGAGAAAAAGGGCTGTTATTGTTCACTACAAGTTATTCAAGAAAAATATCAATGATATATAATTTGATATCTACAATCAAATAGGCATGGTGTGGAAGGATGAATTATGCTTGAGTAAACTACACAAACGGATCATCACTATGCTATACTACATGGATTGACACAAATAAATAAATCGATTTATAAGTGGCTAGATCTTCCCATTTCCTAAGTAGATAGATGGGAATATGTACAACTACTAGGAAAATACGGATATCATATCCACATACATACCTAATATCAAGAGGCTTCCGAGAAACAGCATTTTTCACAAATTTATGAATATAAAGCACAAATGATATAAAAATTATGCAAACTAAGAAAATTTAACCTGCCAATTCTGTTGCTGATTACGGAGCTGGAAGCTTTTCCTTCTGAGGATTTTCTCCATCACAATACTTTTAGATGTTTGTGTGTCTTGTTGTTCAACAAAGATTTCATCGGTAGCAAAACTGTCAGTGCTACTTGTTCTGGAAAATCCAACACTAGGAAAATTTTCACGATTTTTTCGCTTTTGAGCAAGATAATCCCCAAGCAAAGAATCTACTTCTCTATGCAAACCAACAGGAATAGAGACCTAGAAGCATGAGAACTCAGTTACGTCAGTATGCCTACTTCCAGAAAAGACACAATAAGAGCAGTCGATAATGAATTTTAACAAAGGAAAAACAAACTACCATCCTAAATTTTGGGTGTTGTATATACTAATGGATGGACTGTAAGAATTAACTCAGAAGTACCTCTCTTTGAGGCCTTTTATCATCAAGGTCTGGCCTATAATTTGGCAATGGCACCTTACTGAAGACAATGACTTTTGTGTACTGTCGACTGAAAATGGACATAATTTCTTTAAATAAGAACTTCAAACTGAAAAGATAGAGAGAATATTTACTTGGAAAATATACACTAAATCTGAAGATGGATAACGCATACCTATACAAGCCCATTCTATCTGCCACTGTTGCAAGATGCTCAAAGTCACGCCTATCTTTTTTCTCCCTTGACACTAATTCTTTCTCACTTTCATTTCGGAGAAGCATGCTTAGTTTCCACTTCCATTCATCAACATTTTCCAAAGTTGATGCACCCTGAACATTTCAAAAAATGGAATTCATGACTGAGAGAGAGAGACATTGAAAGAATATATATATCGGAATAGAACATTATATAAACAAGATAAACATGCTAATAAATCTACAGAGTCATAGTTGCAAAATATGAATGTTATTCAAATTTCAGAAGCTATCATAAGAAAAACCACATTGTGAAAACTGGTGTGATTATTTGTGATACTGACATCTCTGCAATGTGTGGAACATCCAGCTCAACCTTAAAAGACTCAGACTAGAAATTGACAATCTACTGTCCGCATTACTACATAAATGACGTCCTTAGATAGATATCTCCAAAAAATCTAAGTGATAATTTAACTTTCCACGTGTGAGTCAGAGAAACAAAGGGCATTAGACAAAGAGTTTTAAAAAAGCAAGGCCTATTATTCGAGTCCATAAATGGACTATGAATTTGAACAGCTTGGTTTATGATCGGATTTAAAGCTACAATCAAGTAAAAAGGGAAAGAAAGTGGCGCAAATATTGCAATTCCGTTCCTAGCTTATTCCTTAACAATTTTCGGAAAAAAGATCATTCTTTTCACAATGATACTAACAGGTCTAACATCAAGGTAGACTATAATACAGAGTAGACGTGCCCTATCAATAAACTACCAACCTTGTTAGACGCTGATGATGGTTCTGTGTCGCGATCGGACTCGTCGTCGGAGTAATCCTCGTACGCATACCTGGAGTAGTGCGAGCTTTGCTGGTGTAAATAAGGTGGATATCCATCGGCCCCAGGAGCAGTCGACGCAGAGGACGTCGAACAGAGAGCTACTCCCTGCACAACCCCATCACGCCAATCGTAGTCGACTGAACTCGCAGTGCTGAGGGTTCCGTTCGCTGACCTGATAATGGACCGGAGCCGTCGCCGGATGGGCGGCACGTAGACCCCGGAGGTGGCGCCGCCGCCGCCGGTGTTCATGGGCGCGGAGGTGGTACCAAGGTTTGAGGTACCCCTAGGTCCAGGGGTGGCATTTGTGGGGTAGAAAGAACGGAACAGAATGGTTGGGGTTACAGGCATGGGGAAGCGGCGTCGAAGCCGGCGGCAGCCCCGCAGAACGGTGGCGGAGAGCATCGTAGCTCTCCACCTCTCATCCACCTGCCGCCGAACCTATTCGCTGGCGACCAGAGGGATCAAATCCCTGCAAATTGCGAACTTTTTCTTGATTCCGTTTTATTTTGTCGAAGCAAATCAAAGCAGAAGACGAGGCGTGGGATATCTATCGTATGAGTGGGGCGGCAACGGACTCCCGTGCGTGGCGAGTTAGGGTTTTTGTTCGGTCGTGGTTGGGCGTTCAAATCCCCTGAACTAAGAGATGCGCGAATCATCCGATGGGAACTCCATCGACCGAGACGTTTCTACGTGATCCCCGACGTGTCAGTAAAACAGACGTGGAAAATGATGGGTGGTGTCACAAACGTAACGGGGCTTCCAAATTGCCAAATCGCGTTTAGTCGTATTTTGTTAGCCAATTAATCCAAATAGTAATTAGGATTACTTATAATATTTTTTTTCAAACAAAAAAAAAGTAAATAAATAAGACTAATTAGTTTATATTATTCAAATTTATTTGATAAAATTGAACCTAAAATCAAAGAGTTCATATTACTGAAATAAATAGATGTTTAAATTTAGTTTTTATTTTTTATTTTTTATTTTAGTTTGAATTTGTTTCGAGTTTAACTTAATTTTAATTCTTTAGATATGTTTATTTGAGCTAGTTTAATTGTTTAAAAATTATACATTTTTTAATTTTAATTAATGAGATTAGCATTGTATGCTTATAATTTATTTATAATTTTGATTTTTTAAAAAAAAATATTTATGGAATTGTTTATTTAAAGATTTTAAATACAAAATTTCAATTGTAAAATTAAGTCTGCTTCTTGTTTTTATATAGCATTACTCTTAATTAAGATTTAAGAGAAGGCTTCTGTTTTCTTCATAAAAGCAAAGTATTTCCACATGAAATTGTTTTCTTATATAGATGAAATGGTTGGATGGTATTTTAATATAGTCAATTTTAAACCTATGGTAATAGAAAACTTCCCTAGATCAAATAGTCTTTAATATTAATTGAATCAATATCTCAATTTAAAAAAAAATATGTCGTAAGATTATGATGCAATGGTAAAGTGTCCAATTTAGCTTTTAGAAAATCTTCGGTTCAATTATCAATTATAATATATTTATAAAATTTTTCTCCAAATAAAGTAACAAACTATGTATATTGAAACTGTTAAAAATGACAATGTGAGCACATTTTGTTGTACCCTGGTGGTCTTTGTAACTCTAAAAGATCTATGGGTAGAGTCGAATTAATCAGATCGAAAGTTTGGATATTTAATGTTAATAAAAAAAACAACTAAGAACTCTACAGTAACAACATAGTTTCTGTACTATTTTCATCAAAATGATCACTGCAATGCAGCTTCGACCGCGATACATTTGAACGTGTATCTTTTTTGAGCAACGAATTTCCACAAAATATCGAAACAATTTTGACGGTCGAACATTCAATTTGGATGAAGACCTAATGAAGTCAGCTCAAACTCAGGAAGAAAGTTCGATGACAAAGTCCATATCAGATGCAACCTTGGCATTCCAATGAAAGAGCCAAGCACGGAAGAGATTAAGCAGAAGACAATTCGCCACGAGAAGACCAAGCATGAGCTCCGATTGCATTCGAACCTGACGCCAAGGCCGCTGAAGTCCTGCACCAGGGGTACCACGGCGGACCGGGTTCGGCGGCGGAGGCGCAGGGGGAAAGTGAGGGGGCGGAGGAGGGTGGTACAGGTAATT
>JBAMHZ010275892.1:0-13392 GCA_037177395.1 Alpinia galanga | reverse complement strand
TATCATAGCATGACTATAGTCAGAATAAACGGTTATTCTAACTGTTTTGAGGAGGATGCTAATGACACTGCTATTGCTACACATTATGACATGATAGGTCAAATTAAGGAGGGACCCAGAGCCAAGTCAGATAATCGAGTCAAAGAGGAACGCTAGGCTCGAGTTACGATTAATCAAGTCAGAGAGGACCGGCTCAGCGCAAGGAAAAGATGTATTAGTCAAGTGGCTCGGCCAAGAAAAGGTACCGACTAGAAGTTAAATGGCTTGGCCAAGAAAAGGTACTAACTGGAAGTTAAATAACTCAACCAAGAAAAGGTATCGACTGGAAGCTAAATGGCTCAGCCAAGAAAAGGTACCCACTAAAAGTTAAATGGCTTGGCCAAGAAAAGATATTGATTGAGACTCAAGTGGCTCGGCAAAGAGAAGATGCCCACGGGAAGTAAAATAGCTCGGCGAGAAGGAAATGTTAAACTGGAGTGGAATGATCGGGATAAGAGGAAAAAGTATGAAATGGATACGGAATGGTTCGGCTAAAGACCAGAAGAATTGACTCAGTACGAAACGTCTCAGAAGAGAAGTAAACTCCCCATTTCTTATGAAGGGGATCACATAAAAGACTCTCCTTTTTTTTTTAAGCAAGTGTAGGCATTTCCCACACGACCCCTGCACGAAGGTATTTTGTATTATTTTAACAAATTGAGGACACCTCATACTGAATATTTTTCCTAAGGGCCATGTCTGTAACGGCTTGACAGTCTGATCGCCCTCTGCCACCTGACATCTTCACATTGATGGGAGCACAGAAGATGCTTCATATCTCTTATAAAAGGCAGTTAAGGACAGCAAAGAAAGAGGACGAACTGTACGAATTTCTTCTTCTTCTCCATCTTCTTCTTTTTACTGCTTTGATCTTGTTTCTCCTCCATTAACAAGTTCTAACTTAGGTATCGGAGGGTCATTAGCCGGGACACCGATGATCATCTGACATAGTGTTAACTTTTACAGACAGAGACGATCAGAGACCTTTACCGTGCAGTTTGAAAGGACCCACCACCTCACCCCTTTTTGAGGACCGAAGACTCTAAGCCGCATCAGGAATGAACAAAATATAATGAAACATATATTGTGTTGGCTGCACTTTTATATTAGAATGATATGATCGTTGGAGCACAGTGATGAGAAAATGTCTTGTTAGGAGGATAGATGATATGTTTATGCAACGAACTAATATAGCATATATAATCCTAGAAAGTTAGGCATGTCTAATAGAACTTCTGATAGCCTACAGCGTGAAGGTTTTGATTTAACGATTCCCAAGGATAATGTTTGGACCCATATCACATGGTATACTAACGAGTTTTGTGTTAACATGTTAAAAATCCTTCAAAAAGCACGAAATAATAATCAAATGGAAAAGAAGAGGAATCATCATTAACCAACTAGTGGAGTCTAAGAAAATTTTTTTGAAGAGATTTGTTCTAAGAAAGAATTCTCTTGTTTCTTAGAACAAGAATTGATTCCTTTGATAGACAAAGAGTAGATGCCTTAAAAGTAGAGAGAATCGTTTCTCTTTACTAAGTCAATGCTCCTCGACTTGCAATTTTTCCCCACCATTCACTAACCTCATATATATCTTTTAAGTCTCTATAACCTTCCTCCTTAATTCTAACGCAGCATTTCTTTAAACCTATAATGGGGGAATCAATAACTAAATTCTTTTCAATTTCATATGTTCCTCCATTCTTTTTCACCATGTTCCATATATATATAACAAAGTAAATAAATATTAAGTCGCGTTTCTCAAGTTTTTATGGATGAATATGATCGTCACATAAGTTTTATCCATCCAGCTCGTCCAGTTCAATCAGCTGTTTAGTTTCTAAAATTTCATGATTTAAAACTACATGAGAAAGAACTTTGTTGGTGTATATATTATTTCTATCGACCAAGCAAAAGTCAGAAATCAAGAACAACCTTCATTTTTCTTCTTTTTTTTTTTTGTTTTTGTTGCATGTAAAGGAGCTAAGAATTGTTGTTCATGGAACAAAGTACATGGGATTAGGGATTTTAAAAATGCGATCGCCGGCGAAATCGCCCAGGAGGTCGCTCCACTGGTCACCGACGTTGCCTCGAATCCTAAAACCTTCAGCTGCCAGCTGCTTCCTCCTCTCAGATTTGAACCTTGTTGCTCCTGCCCCTCTAAACTCTGCACTTCTGCACACCTCTCACAAATTCATTATTATTTCTTCTCAGAAAGAGAAATAATCCAATTTCAATCGTATTGAAACAACTCTTATCGTCACCTCATGATCAACCTCTCGTATCCTGTGAAGCCCTGCGCATGGAGATTCTGTGTCGTGGACAAGTATAACACTTCTTCATCCCTTCCGGTGATCAGGAACACCTTGAAACCTCTCTCTATTAACCTCCTGTACAGACGAAGCACCGCAAGAATGGCGGGCGAGGTCCCCCTCAGAGCCCAACTCTTGAATGCCATCGGATCAAATGGATCTCCGCTAACAGAATCGCGAATAGACAAAATTATATCGTTATGAATTTTAATCTTCTCGATCGGGCAAGCGAGCTTAATTTTAAAATATATGAATGGATTCGCGCTGCGTGCGTTACCCGAAATGCTTGTCCCTGTAGTAGAGAGTGTTGGACAGGCAAGTGTCGTCGACGTCGAGAATCCAAGCGTCCAAGCCGTCTGCGGCGGCCGTGATCCCGTTGAGGTAAGCGAAGATCTGATCGACGACGGTGTCGAGGTCCTGGTAGTACTGACCGCCGAGCATGTACTCCTCGACGTAACGGACGCATTGAGCCGGGACGGTGCGCCACGCGCGGACATTGTTGGCCTCCACTGCCACTCTCCAGCTCAGGCAGTAGCTCAGGTCGAAGCCCATGGCCGAGCTCAGGCACGGCCTCGCTCCGGTGACGGTGGCTCTCAAGAGGTGGTTGGCCAACAGGAGCAGTAGCAACTCCCAAATAGCCACCATGGACAGAGGAGGAAGAGGACAGAGCACCGGCACCAAATGCTGCCAGTATTCCTTGACTTTGGCGAGAAGATTGGAATTATTTAAAATATAGAAATGAAAAATAAAGATGCCAATGTGTTCGGCCTTGGTATCCCTTTGTCGCTTTGTGAGATCGGATAGAGTTGCAAAGGATTTACCATTGTCAATTTAACTCGAGTTCTAAACAGTATGTACGGCTGTAGTGGTCAATGAAAAAATGGAAATGCCAGCCAGAGCCAAGCACAAATTTCCCCCATCAAGATTGACTTCCAATTCCTCTCTCTGTTGGAAAAAACATCCTCCGGCTTCTCAGCGCATTGTGAACACCGTGCATGTGTGTAACAAAGATATCTTTTTCCCTCCGCGCGACGCTTGGGCAATGCAAAATGCATGCATCAATCGATCGCCAATTCGACTGTTCAACAGCTCCGTGACAGCGAAAACAAATTGCTCGAGTACCCGAAGAGAAAAAATAGAGGATTTCATGAAGGTCAGAAAAGGTTGGTAACTGCCTGGAAATCATGCAGAGAACAGAAAAAAAGAAGGCTACTTTTAATAACAGCATTCAAATAGTATTTCTAGGTGAAGGTGAAGATGAAGGCTGTGATGGTTTGGTGTACCTGAAAGTTATTGGTTTGGTCAAGAGACTAGTCAAAATTTTGTACTGTTGGATTTGAGTATGGTTTTTATACTTCGACACTGACTAATGAATCTTCCTAGAGGTTGTGTGCGCTTATCCTTTTACTTATCTTCCTTATAATATTGATGACGAGCTGAACTTCTTTTGGAAAAGTAAACCGAATGATAGAAGAGAGTTGTATTTCGATTTGTTTTTCATTTTTGGTAATTTTCTGTTAAAATTGTGGTTATCCTGCTACATCATCATCATTATTATTATTGCAAAGAGACAGATTGGAATGAATGATATACACCTGACTGACTTGGGGAAATTTGGATAGGGTTTATGCTATGACGTCAGCTATATAGGCTTTGGGCTGGGTTCAGCAAGGGTAGCTACGAATAGGATCCACTTCAATCTGGCCAAACCCTAACACTGTACATTAAGATGATGGAAATCCTTGTTGGGTTGCACTAACGTAAGGGATATCATTCTTTTGCTAGATCATGGAATATGACAGCCAAAACAAGGCATGCATGTTTCAAAAAGAAGCCGTGCATCTTTGAGTCTCATTTGAAAATATCACGATTGGTTTAGGATTTGGGAAACTTTGGCAATTCTAGATTACTTTGTTTTTCTCCTCCAAGCATTCTTTTCTTTGACATGGGGATTGTGATTTACAGCTCCTTGCTTTTTGCTTCCTCTCTCTGTAGATTAGTCTTAAGGAGTCCTTTTTTTTTATTTACTGAATCCGTTTGTGGATTGCTTTTTAATTATTTTTTTATTCATCAAAATCGAATTGAAAATTATTATTATTTTTTCTATAACGCACCGAAGCTATTGTCCAAATGAGGTGAGCTTGGTCATCGGATGGTGACCTCGTGCCAATAGCTTGGCAGGTGGTGACCTTGTAGTCGCTTGCATGAGTCGCCTTGTGAGTGGCAACTCGCAAGAGATCGCCCACGGCTATGGGCAATGATCTAGCAGCCGTTTGTGGCGATCTCACGAGAGTCACCTTCGCTTGCGGCCTTGAGCGATGAGCTCGTAGCAACCGTGGCTCAGGCGGCGATCGATCGGCACGAGTTTGCCGGCCGGGGCCTTCGGCGGCAACCTCCCGTGCATCGCTTCGCAGGCGACGCCTCATGTGAGTGAGGTCGCCTCGTGGCGACGACCTTACGTGAATGGCCTCGTGGGAGGCGAGGCGACCTACGGGAGCAGACAGCAGTCCTGTATGAGGACACACTGTATTTTATTTTATTTTTCTCAATAATTTTTTTCTTCTTTTCCTCCTTTTCTTTTCTCTAACAATTTTTATGTTAGTTCGTTTCGATCTTTGCTACCTTCACCATCACTCACTTCCTTGGGTCACTACCTGAATGCTCCTCATCGCCGGATTTGCAGTCATCTAACCACCGCCGCCAAAATAGGCCTTCCTACTCATTACCTTAATTTTTTTATATATAGAAATTACAATAATCACTTAAAATCGTCCACATGCATTGCAATATTAATTGCTAAAGAGCTTGTTTGAGGAGAAAAGTAAGAGCTGAAGAAGAATAAGCAAATTACGGGTGAAGATGATCAAACCAGAGAAGTGCAAATTGTTTTCACAGAGAAAATGAATTTACGAAGTTGACTAAAATTTTTTAAGAGTCATTTTCGAAGTAAATAAATTAGAGAGATAGATCTTCTAGTTTCAAAATTAGTTGAACGAGGTCCGAATATCTAGATCATAAAAAATATTTAAAAAAAAAAAACTAAAGCTCTCCAAAAAAAAACATCTCCATTTATCAAATTATTCATGTCCAATTATTTCACTTCAACGTTTATTTTCCTTCTCTCCAAAAAGTTTAGCACGTGAATGTTTGTTTCTTCTTGGAAAGTAAATTAATTAGGCGATAAATAAGCGTTATTTATTTTTATCATTAAGAGAGAGAGGATTTCTAGGAATTAAAAATGTCAAATTATCCTTTGATGAATGACACGTGTTATGTTTTCCATATGCCTTTCACGAGGTATCTTCCCTCATCCACAGCCTGTCCCACACTTCATGACCTTAACCCGTTACGGAACGGTTCCGCGTTCCGAAACTCTTGTCTGGGTCCGATATAATGGAACGCTACCTAACAGTTCGACGAGTAAAAAAAATCAATTTACGGAGAACCCTAGTATCCTGGGGCCTATGATTAGTCAAGAAATGACCCACCAACCGCGTCGTCTTGACTCCTCGAAATCTGTGGGTACGCTGCTGGGTTTTTAGGCACGAGTGTGAGTGAAAGTTTGCGCCCTTTAAACTTTAGGCCTTTGTAACGGTGAAATGCCCTTCGTCGTCGTTTCCTCTTAATGGGGTCGATTTGATTTGATCCTTCCCGTGCTGCTGCCCTCTCTCGTTTCGTTGCAAGGGGAGGGCATTCGCGTGGTTCGGACTCGGACTCGGACTCGTCGTTCTTTCCTTCTTTCTCGTCGGATGATGGGCTTCAGGTAAGCTTTGCTCCGACTTCTTGCCGAAAATGTCGAATCGTTGATCCGCCCTGGAAGTCCGAATAACTTATTCAGTTTGTTGTGGTGATTTCTACTGATTGCGGCCTATTTTGGGTTGGTTTTTGTGAATGGAGTTTGGTTGTGTTGGGGTTTTATGTTTTACAGTTTTTTTTTTCTTTTTTGGTTGGAAAAATTACTTCTTATTAGGTTTATTAATTTCTCAGGGATCAAATGAGGGATAATATTCTTTTCTGTGAGTTATCCTTTGTGTGAGGAGAACTAGTTCTTTGTGTGGATTGAGGTGAAGGAGGAACTGGAGTATCAAAAAAGTCGTCTTTTTCGCTTTCCCTCTAATTCTACTAGTATACGTATCGAGAATTTGACATTAGGTGGCATTGCATCTTACTTTTTGAAGCGCACCTGTTTTTACGATGTTTGGTGAAATACCAAAACATGCTTATCCCTCTTCCCTTCAATTACCAGGCATGCTCCTCTGAGCTCTCCTGATGGCCATCATGGAAGACTTGACTATGAAGATAACGGCACTTTGCTTCTAAATGGTGAAAGAAATGGTTTTGCGAGCCATGATCAGGATGGAAGTTTACTAGGTCCTGCAACAAGTCCCGTAGTGAGTGGAAGAAGAGACGTTAGCAGGCAAGATGATACTTCATATATATTAAGTATCATTTTGTTTTTGTTTTTTACTATTGCTTCTCGATGACTATTTTGTAACCTTATCCTTCAGATATTTATTTTTGCCAACAAAAAACCACTTTGCAACTTAAAAACAATGCTTACTTTTTTTTACTTTATTAATGAAATTTTCAGTTAAATGGCTTTGTTGACGTTGGTGTTTCAACTTATTTCATACATTTTATTTTATTTTATTTTTGTATTCCTTACTAAATTTCCATTGAACTGAGCAACCTAAGCAGTAAATGTCAATGATTGTCACTTAAAGACAATATCCATTGTCAATGCAAAGAATTCATTGATCACTTTGTTATTTTGATATTGTATAATTATGAAGAATATGTTTATTTCACATGATACTGATTGTACGACTTTTGCAGTAATTCTCTATATTAAACAATAATTCCATACAGTTACAAAACTTTAAGTTCATAATGTTATAAATGAAGCATAGTGAATATTGATTTCTTCAATCTTGAATAAATTCATGAATTTTTCTTATATGCTTATGTTTCTTTTATCTTGTGTGGCAACTAATTCATATTTCTTGTTTAGTTTTCTCATTTCATTTTATATTCGCTACATGATTCATCTTCTTTTGTGATCTTATGCATATATCTAAAAATCATAGTTTTCCAATTTCTGATCATTTATATTCACCTTCAGGCCACTATCTGGAGCAAAATCCTTTGAAGATGATGTGGACTTAGAAGATGGTAAAGTTGAAAAGGAAAGGGATAAACCTTTACGCTATGATAGACCTCTAAAGTTGAATAACCAAGCTTTTCTATCTGGTCTTGCATACTGCTTATCTTCATGTAGCATGATACTTGTCAACAAGGTAGTGTTGTCTGGTTATGATTTTAATGCTGGGATATCGCTAATGCTTTACCAGGTGTAGTTGCATATATCCTTTATTTCTTTGCTTCTATTCTACATTGTGATGTTTTGAATTCATTACCACATCAAACAACTAAACTGACTTAAATTTGAATGCAACTTCTTTGCTTGCAGAACTTTGTTTCAGTTGTACTAGTCTCCATTTTGACCTCATTTGGTGTCGTATCAACGGAACCACTAACTTGGAAATTAATCAAAGTTTGGTTACCAGTGAATATAATATTTGTTGGGATGCTTGTCACAAGCATGTTTAGGTATGACAAGCTCCTTGCTGCAATTTCTTTAATCTTTGTCACTTGGTTGCTTAACATGCATGAATATTTAGAGGTAATATTTAGATAAGAATGAAACAGAGATTGCTAGGCTTGTCAAGGAAATGCCATAGAGTAATCTTCTTTACTTTCATTTTCCTTCTTTGATTAGTTTCATATTGTACTTGTTCCCTTAAAAACTCTTGTTTCTTCTAGTTTATTCCACCTCATTAATTCAAGGAAAAAGAGGCTCAACTATATATACACTTTGTACACCTCTAGCAATTATATCAATATGATAAAGACTATGCATGAAAGCTAATAGAAGTGTACAAATAATCCTGTAGTTTTTCATCTTGTGTCAAATCTAAGTCCTTATCTATACATTAATACCAGAGGTTCTGCATCTGGGTACATTTGATGTGTATGCTGGTATTAGTAAAAAAATTATTTAACTTTTATTCTATTTGGAAAAGCATAACTTATTAACTATAGTAAGAATGCATAAATACTTACTAATAAATAACCAAAAAGGAAAACAAATCATCTAAACTTCCTGGTAATTAAAAATTATTGTGCTTATGCAACGAAAGATGTAAAGTTGATGTGCAATTTTTAAAATCTTTCTAGTAAAAATTAGTCATTGAATTCCATGTAATCAACGTTTTCGTCATTCTCTTGTATGTTCTCTTTTGCTTTCTTCAATCTCTCCTGGGGTAAAATGATGAGGATTTTACTTATCTCTCATGGCATTTCTCCTCTGTCACAAGAGATGTTGAAACCTTGATCTCACTTTCTTGTCCACAGCACTTTTATCGAATCTCTTTATTCGCTCCACTTCCTTAAAATATATATTGGGCTAATTTTCTCTTTCAATATTAGTTTTATTTTCTCTTGTGGATGCCATGACTTATTCAACTTTCTTTTCCAATATATTCTTTTGACCCTCAAAGTAATATTCAACTTTTGTTGGATTTTCACAATATTTCCTCTTTTACATCTCAATAATTAAATATTGGTTTCCTTGTCTATCTCTCACTGTCAATCCATTAGAGTTTTCTTTGAATCAACACCTGTTTAAGGGCAGTTAAGGAAGAAGATTCTATTCAATGAGTATCTTTTGAAGCACAAACCAAGCTGTTGAACTATCATAGAGGGAGCTTGTTGCACTAGTGTCCTGATATCATCATCTAATGTTTTAGTCAATCTTGTTTTTTAATTTGTGAAACTTCATCTTGAGGAAGAGTGTTATAGTCCCACATTAGTTATATTATGGATTGTGTTATTATATGAGGGTTTGTCTTGTTTCTTTGACTAAGATTGATATATTTCTTCCAGCTCACACATTGGTCTCAAACAAGTTTCTTAGCAACAATTTGAACTTGCTTTCTATCAGGATAAGAAACCATGGTATAGACATGGAGAGAAAGGAGGGAAAAAAGAGAAAGTGGAGGAAAAGGATATGAATAACATAAATCGGTCATTTTTTTGGCTTGTGGGTGAGGAACAAATCAATATTTTATTGATCAGTAGTAGTTGTCAACATCAGTTAATTTTTTACAATCAGTTTGAGATTAGTCAAAAACTATTGGCCTTTTTCCTCAACTAATTGGTTAATGTGCTCGCCTCCTATTCTCTCTTTGCTTTCATACTATTTGGCTGGAAATAGTCAGGGGGATAAACTTTGGTTCCTCTTTCCCTTCCAAGTAAAAAAAGGAATGTCCTTCTCCTTTCTTCCTTTTGTTCATATCCTTCTTTCCTTTTTTATCTCAGACAAAAAATAAAGTAGCCTCTCTTTAAAGCTCAACGTATTCACTTGAGGGCCTGAATGATGTAGGGTTTTAACACTGTTATCTCTGGACCTCTTATAATCACTTAGTTCACATGACATGATGGATTTTGTGTCAATAAACTGACATTGCATCTATCTCTAAATTAAGTAGTTAGCTTTCCCAGTTAGTTTTTGTTGGAAAAATTCTATCCTAGTTCTGTATTTCCTTAGACTAAAAGTATTCCTTTTTTCTAAATCTTTGGCAGTACCATGTGATATGACCTATCTTTTTGTTTGTGTTTGATCAATTTTTCATTATTTCCACAGTCGACATTATGATTTATAGCTTACTTGCATGAGTAATGACCCACACTGCGACATTATGTTGTATGACTAAATATTACTATCCCATAATCAACGATACTTGTTCAAATAATGCTAATGGATTTTTTTCCTGTCACAGCTTAAAATACATCAATGTTGCCATGGTAACAGTTCTTAAGAATGTTACCAATGTCATTACTGCTATTGGTGAGACTTACCTTTTCATGAAGCATCATGACAGGAAAGTGTGGACAGCTCTGATCCTAATGGTACCTCCTTGTCAAGTGCAGAATAGACTTAGCATACAATTTAAACAGAATAGTATATATATATATATTTCAGTGGTATGAAATGACTTTATGTACATATGACTGGTTTAGGAATCTCGTTAACTGTTAAAGATGGACATAGAGTAAATGGTTTGCCAGGTGATAAACTATCAAATATTCTTAACACTGCTTGGCTTTTTTTTATTTATTTAGTTCATTGATATTCATTTCTAAATAGATAATGTTCTCTTTCTGAATTAGTCACATTTTTCTTTAAGAATCATACTTTTTGGTGTAACATATTATTTCTGCAATATCACACACCAACTACTTCTGCAGATAGTTTCGGCAATTTCTGGAGGGATAACGGATCTATCATTTAATGCAATTGGCTATGCATGGCAAATCTTAAATTGTTTTCTGACAGCATCCTATTCGGTCAGTTTTTCCAATCAGTGCTTATAATGAGTCACATCAATTCATTTCTTATTTTGTTTAAATATCTTACAAATTTATAACTGTTATAGAACACCAGTGTCACATGTTCTTGGACTTCATTTTTTCTTGTTTTTGAATTTTCCTTCATTGTCAAAGAGATATGGATTTGCAGCCAAGTATGGCGTATTTGGTGCTGCTTCTTTGATTACAATAGCCAATTGAGTACAGACATAAAAGCCACTCTAGAAAAATAGTTTTTAAGATGAGCTAGAACCTATTAAGCAAGGTTAGCTACATGGAAATGAGAAAAATGTTTTATATCCGTTGAGATAGCTTGGTATTTCTATGTTTTCAAACTTAGACTGATATGCAAGAGTATATTCGAAGAATGATATACTGTTATCATGATGGAGCTTTTAGGTTAACACCTGAATATTGCAACTTACTAGCCATACATGTCCTTTCCAAAGCTCAATTTTAACTGGATTCAACGAATTGCAATCCATTCATTGTCCATATCAAACCTATTTGGAAAAAACTTCAATAGTCTAACTACAGTATTTGAAGTGTTCTACTTTGACCTTGCTTTTTTGCTATCTTTTAATGTATAATAGTTAACTATCCAGGAATCTGATATTATTGATCGCAATTTTTGTAAATGTGACAATTTTGTTTTTTTATTCTATGAACTAACAACTGGTTTCCTACACCTCAGTTAACACTACGGCGAATTATGGATACTGCAAAGCAAGTCACCAAATCTGGGAACTTAAATGAGTTTTCAATGGTTTTGCTTAATAACATCCTTTCTCTTCCTCTGGGACTTCTGCTTATATTTGCTTTCAATGAAATTGATTATCTTTGTAAAACGTGAGTACTTCATGTTGATTTCTTACTACACACACTGTTTGATTTTCAGTAGAAATATTTTATGGGCTGCATCAGTTTTTGATTCTGGAACATGACTTGTCTCATCTTTATGGTATTTTGTTCTCATTTGACATTAAAAAAAACTACAAACATTGTGATGGTAGTTCGATCAGTCATCAAATGATTAACACTGATAGTTTAGTTTCAGCGGGAGTGTTGTGTATTTAACTCAGGCTAAAATCTTGTGTTGTGCTAGATTTTTAATCTTCAAGTGAAACAATATGAGTTTGGTAACATGCTGATGTCCCAACTGATGGTGCGGATGGTAAATTGAAAGAGGTGGAAGAAAGGAGATGAAAAGACAACTACATAGCTTGGAACAAAGTCTAAATTAGTATAATTTTGGTACCATGTTTTGTTTATACTTGATAGCTTCATTGTTGAGATGAATGTAGATGAGTTTTATTCTTTTAATGCATTTTTCTTTTCGTTTAGTTTATTTACTTATAAAAATAAAATTGTAACAATAAGATTGTCAATTAATTAAAATTTTCTTATTAATTTGTGCCAATACTATACATGATTAGGCCTGTGCTAAAGAATGTCTACATAAATTTAGATGAGTTTTAGTACTAATTCTCATTCACTTATATTTTTTATAATTGAGTTAGAATTTTAGAGAAAATAAATTCAAAAAATAATAATAAATATTGTTTGAATTCATTTGATGTAAACCACACTGTGTCAAAGTATGTTAAGTGTCAGCACGACATAATACTAATTGGCACAATCAACACAGGTAGGAAACGAGGTTATTATGCATGGTATTGATTTCAATTATTTACGGGAATGCTACTTTTCACCTGTGCTTCCTCACATGACCGTCCGTGACATAAGATTTCAAACTCTAAAGATAATAGCATCCACAATAGGTTTAATTTTTTTATTACACTTTTAATGTTATTGTTTGAAAAGGGAAACGAAAAACAAATATAAAAACACAAGTTATGCATGCCGTTCCTTAATAATGATAAGATTATAACTTGTCTCTGCTAGCTTTCTATTAATTCTCATCTGTCTTACATGTTTAAACTGCAACTTAATCAAGAACATGACAAATGGCTGTGATATCCGACGTCACCAATGGTATGCCAGTCTTCTGGAGATCAATGAGGTTACTTTTGCAGTTTCCTTAATTTTCTGTGTTTTCTTGTTGTTTACAATTATTTTTTATCACATTTTTCCACTTTCTGATTTGTTCCAGGCAGTGAAGCTGCTTGGAATAATAACATTGGGCTGACTTGCTCACATAACCTTCGATGCCGAAATTCATGTCTATTGTTTTGCAATTCTGTATCTCTGCAACTAACTAATTATGTCTCAATTTTAAATTGTTTCGGAAAGATATAGTTGGTAATTATTGACTAAGATTTTCTTGACTAAAACCTAGTGAAATATTTTGTACTGTAAGCTGCTGCACATATCAATTCAAATTCATTACATTCTCTGAAGCACTTTCTTTATTAGGCTTATGATTGTCTAATGAATTGGCAGGCCACTTTTGAAGATGCCTATGTTTTGGCTGGTGGCGACTTTAAGTGGTTTTCTAGGTCTTGCTATCAGCTTCACTTCAATGTGGTTTCTTCATCAGACAGGTGCAACTACATACAGGTAGGGCAGCAAATCCTTAATTTGCCGAACTAAATTTATTAAGCTACATTGCCAATCCATCCTCAGTCACATTACTTATTTACTCAAATAA
>JBAMHZ010275674.1:0-13396 GCA_037177395.1 Alpinia galanga | reverse complement strand
TTAGTTTTAGGTAGGATAATACAATATAGAATCCGCTCATGAGTCTCCATGAATTGGATGCTAGTTGGTTGAGAGGTACTAAAAGTAAGAGGAAATCTCACAGAAAAATGGGTGAATTGGAAAGCGGAGTCCCCCTTCTAGTTGTCCTAGGAAGAAAGTAGTTATATTTTTCGATGGTTAGTGTACCTGTTTAGTTAGTGTAGCAAGCATAATATGATAATTGGACAGATGAAAAAAGTGGGGTCTTAAAGCAATGCGGATGGAGTGAATCATATGGGTGGAAGTTGTTTCAAACCAAGGTTGAAAATCCATTCGGGTTGTTGCAGCAGGGGTGGTTTCCATGGGTTTGGATTTTCTTCATGGCATGTTGATTGTTCGAATTGATTCCGAATGGGTTGTTTCAACAAGCATATAGTTGTTGTGCTATATGTTAATATGAAATGAAAGTAAAAATAATTATAGAGATGGAGAAATAAAGGCTTACAGTGGAAGTGCTACAGTGTCAAGACAAAGCAGATGTTTTTACGGTGGCCAACCTTTATAGGGAAGTAAATCAGTGCGGTGAATGTTATGGATGGTCCTAATGAAGCTTGCCTTTTCTAAGGATCATCCTACAGTGTACATTGAGGCTACCCAATCGAACTTGAGGGATATCATGAGCGACTGAGATTGCACCCGCGTTTTACCCTCCTCATCAGACGGTGGTGGTGGCAATTGATGGGTTAACAATGACGGTGTATATGTGCGGCAAGGATGAGATTACATCATTGGAGGGTGGATCTGGTAGTTGGTGATGTCATGCAAAGGTTCAATGTTCAATTTGGGTGAGGTAAGCGGTTTTATAATTCGATGTTTTTTCACGGATTGAAGAAGTGAAGGTCCTCTTGTTCATCCTATGTTTTTTGGAACGTCCCCATTGGGAGCATCTTGGTTTGATCTAACTTTCTTGAGAACATCCTCGTTAGGAGCATCTGTGTTCAATTTAGTTTTCTTGGAAACATCTCTATTGGGAGCATCTCCGTTTGGTCTTATTTGCTAGACTTTGTAACTATGAACCTCTGAACTATCAAGTCAATGTGACTTTTGATCTCTGTTTTATTAGTCCTTTTGGATATCTGATCTATGTGATTATTTTCCTTTGTGACATAACTTAGACAAATGAGAGATATTAGCATTACTATGCATTACTACGCATAACATGTGTAGTCACAATTACATGCAGTAAGTGTTGCACATGTGTTGTCGCTGCGCATACGTTGTGCAGTTAATACATTAAAAAAACAATGGAGACGAAAGGTCTTTGACAAGGATCGTCCAAGTTATAAGAACAGAGAGATTTGCTGCGGAAAGAAAAGGGTTCGGGTAGAACATCTCCGTTTATTTTGATTTTCTTAAAAACGTTCCCATTGAGAGTATCCCTGTTTTGTTTGATTTTCTGGGGAGCATCCCTGCAGGGAGCATCCCCATTGGCTTTCATGGGTACAATTTTCTTAGCAATCCATATGGGTGACTTGCATTTTCTACGAAAATCAATCCTTGCAGATTTATTATGCTAGACTTCTTTGGATTTTGCTCCTCAATCTAACTAAAGGGAGAGCCCTTGATGGTATGTAGTCCTATGGGCACATGTGTAGCCCTATGAGCACCTTATGGGCATGGAAGTAGGGTTCATGGTTACTAGCATAGGTTTTTTCTCTTTATTCGATGGCA
Organism: Alpinia galanga; assembly: GCA_037177395.1. NCBI lineage: Eukaryota > Viridiplantae > Streptophyta > Magnoliopsida > Zingiberales > Zingiberaceae > Alpinia > Alpinia galanga. Next base: position 11,686 of record JBAMHZ010275674.1, on the reverse strand, counting down.
TTATATCCGTTTGGGTCACACTTTCTCACATTCTTCTATGCTGCTGTGTGGATTGCCATTATGTATGATTGTTGGTGTGCTTATGGCATTAAGAGATTTCGTATTAAGTTCTAGCACCTCATAATGGCGTCGAATCCATTTATTTTTTTCATGGTTGACTGGTATTCAGTTGTAGTTTTTTGTCTTCTATATAAAGGGGTAGTTTCCATGCTCAAGTTTCTTTCTTCTCTATTCTTGTTCCTACTTGTGTAGTTGCAAGACTTTTTTCTTTAAACTCAAATCTAATTTGACGGTCAAAGGCATCTCATTGGCCACACCAATATTTGTTGATAAGTGTTAATGTGTAGATTGAGCCACTTGGGTCTATAGATCCAACTACCTATTTGGGTCAAGGACTTAGACTAAACATAGAAGAACTCGAGCATGGAAGGGGAACCACCATATTCTTTCTTATTTATTTATTTTTAATTAGGTTTTTTTTTCATAAAAGCATTAAAGAGTTTGGGGTGTGAAATTATTTTAAAAAAAGCTAAATAAGGGATAATAAAGATGGTGTGAAAGGTACGTAACAAGTTAAAACGAGGTGATACAGTGAACTATGTTAATTTATAATATTATATAAAAGATGATTCGTTCATCCTCAGCGTCTTCGCTAATTGATCTCACAGCTAACACGAACGTTAATTGGTTCCACAGTCAACACGAAAAAGGTAAATCATGAAGAGCATTTTGTGCCTAACTAAAGGCTAACACAGCAGGAGGGTAGGTATCCCAAAAAAACTTATAGTCCTTAGAGATTGATCTTTGTTTTATTGTGCAACTCTACTGCTGTACTAGCTATAAAGTCTTCTCATGGGGATGTATTAATAGTAGCATGTATATTTTAATTGTATTATTGAATTTATATTTACTAATAAAAAATTAGCATTGATTAATCCAGTAGGATATATATCCCATTTGATCGATAATTTTAGATTTACTAATAAAAAATTTAATTCATTTTTTTTTATTTTGTAGCTGTTTTTATTAATTTGGAGCACTAATATTGAAGTAAATTTTTAAGTCACAATATCAATATTAAAGTGGTTCTAATTAATTTTGGAGAATTTTCATTGACTTGAAAATATTTTTGACTAATATTAAAGTAGTTTTGTTTAAATCATAGTAATTTTTTAGATATTAGGTAAATAACCTTTTTTTTAGTTCATCAATAGATAAATTCGAAACACAAATGATGCATCTATGTGATATTTTTAGGTGAAAAATTAAGATTAATATTAACTTGGAATTCTCTCTTTTAATAGTAATAAAAAAAATTAAATGTGCTGTTTTCATTTTCCCCTTAAAAATATATCAAATTCACATGGGATGACACATATTGAAACTTTTAATTCTCATTCCCGCCACCTACATTAAAAAACATCAAATATCTCCACCTCTACGTACGTTGGTCCAGAAATGGATGACTTTCTAATCCCATTCTAACCCGTTAATATTGTAGGGTGGGGGTCGAGGTAAACACAATTCCCACGTATGAATAGAAAGGGTGTTTTAGCAACAAAATAATAGTACTAAGGATGTGATTAGTTCGGAGTAATTATTAATAATTTTAGTTATTTATTTAAGATTATCAATAAAAATCTCGTTTGGTTCAAAATTTGAACGATTATCAAGTAATGAAGGATGTCTGACACATCATGCCACGTCGCAAAATGGTTATACATAGGGGAATAGTAAAACTTCCAAGAAGTTTAGTTTTTTTTCCTTACCGAGGTTATGTAAATTTTTTTTCAAAATTATCCTTTGATTTTTACAATTTAAAATAAAAATATTCTTATTAAGTTGGCCTCCGAACGACGGCCACCAAACAACCTAAATTATATTTTATTCCTTATAACTTTGGTTATACAATTACCTAATAATCACATAACCAAGATTATACGTGATTATTCCGAATCAGACGCACCCTAAAAGGTATGTCACATTAATTAAGGGATTTTCAAAATTTGTTAAACCTCGGGGGCTACGTTGAAAAGTACGCCGTCTTTTAATGCCGCTCTGCGTTGGTGGTCGGCGGTTGTCATCCGTCCATCCCTATCGCCGATCTAGGGTTTTCAAAATTCTGCTTGTCAATTGTATCTCCGAAGCTTCCTTCGCCTACACCTAGCCGTTTCCGCTGCTTTTCACTTGGTAAGAGCGCGGATTTTTGCGTCCTAGATCTCATTTTTTGCTTGTCTAAAGCAACTGTTTTTAATAGGGTGGATTTGCTGTCTGTTTTTTTTTTTCTCCCTTGATCGAGTCTATGTTCGCTGCTTGGATTTTCAGTTTTGCTAAGTTTTGGTGATTTGCATAGATGGAATGCGGGTTTCTGAATTCATTTGATGAATTAGTCTGCCGATTTACTCATTGGTAGATGAACTTTGTCTTTAAAAAATGATTCCACATGGCAAACTCCCAAACTCTGAGGAACTTTGATTTCCTCATCTTAATATTCTTTTTTTTGTTCTTTTGGTATGTGTTTGCGTGCGTGTTTGTTATTTCTGAGGATTTTTTTTATTTCTTTATTCTTAACAGAGAGGGATACGGATGGATAACTTCTGGAAGTTGGGGAATGAGTTCAGAGGGCAATCCAAATTTTCGGAGGACCACCAATGGTCTATTATCACTTCGAAACTGGCTGAGATGACAAAATCAAAATTTGACAGGATGAACAACGTAGACTACTCAAGGAATACCTTTGAAACGAAACCATATGAGAAATTCTGGTCTCAGGAAGATAATAAAGTTGAGAATCTCAATCTAAATCTTATGAATTTGAATCTTAAAATGAATGAGACGTTGATCAAGAGCCCTATAGCTACTCCCTATGGCGTAACTAATCTTTATCTGCAAAGCAACGTCAATGATTTGAACAATTTCAAGTTGAACACGTATATCAGCCATATGAACAATAAGGAGGTCAACAACAGCTCTACCAACAACAAAAACATTATCAGTAGCATCATTGACAATATTGACAGCAATTCTGCCAATGGTGATCACAGCGGCGATAATGCTGCCCTTGACAAGAGGTTTAAGACGTTACCTGCTGCTGAGATGCTACCAAGAAATGTAATTCTTGGTGGCTATATTTTTGTTTGCAACAATGACACAATGCAGGAAGATCTCAAAAGGCAGTTGTTTGGTATTATCTTTCACTTCTCTTGTTGCTTGTGCACGTGTATATTATCCTCCTTATATCATTTTAGTACTACAAGAAGAATGACTTTCTATAATGTATCAATATGGTACATACTATAATTTTGTTTGTAACAAATAACTCTTGATTTAAAGGAAAGAAAAGTTTAGGTAATTTGAATGTTTTACTGTCATTGTTTTAAATTGTTTTCATGTAAATTTACAGGAATTAGATAACCAAATGATAGAAATGGCTGTCGTATATGATTTAAATTGGGTTTGTTTTATCAAGCATGTGAGTTGTTTTCATTGGTTTCTTCTCAAATCTTGTTTGTCAGTTTATATATTTTGGAACCTCTAGTTAGAGTAGTATCATCTACCTGCATTATAATGAATAGAAACATATTATTAAGGTTATATATCTCTTGTTTAACATGTCGCCTACAAAGATTGAGTGGGGATAATTTTGTTGGACGGACAAGACACCCCTGTAAGAGAGAGTGTTAGGTATAGTGTTTCTATTAATAGGAGGACATGATGGTCAAAACTAATTATGACTATAGTTTGACCATTCATAATATAGCATTGATGAAAATGCTAAGATGAATTTGGAGATTGTGAAGTTGTGAGAAATAAAATAAGAGAATACTGTTATGATCAGGGATCTGGTAGGTGTACCTTCCATAGATAGTAAAATGAGAAAACTAATTAAGATGGTATATGCATGTTCAGAGCTGACCAATAAGTTAAATAAATTAGAGTTAAACGAGTGAGGGATTTAGAGAGGCTGTGGTTAAAGATGACCCACCCCGCCCATAAATTGCTATAGTAAATTAGTTAAATAAATTAGAGTTAAACGACTGAGGGCTAAGACAGGTTGAATGTTCTATTTAACAAAATTAAAAATTACTCTAGGATGAATGCTACTAGCAAATTGCAATAAACATTTTCACATGCAGGTTACATTATCAAACAACTTACTCTATCACAAGCTCAGTAATATTGAAATCTTATCCAGTTTGGCAAAAATTCTTTGTATTCTCAAAGAACAAAACTGATCAAACTAGCAATTAATCGATTTAAAATATGATTGAAATAAGAGTTCCCACTGAAAGGGGAACCATGATGCCATAAGAGAGTAACAAAAGATTAATAAGCCTACGATTGTCCTGTTAATTAAAGGAGTATTGGTCATGAGTAGCTTTCATGAGATAGCACACATTAAGCATAATGTCTCTCCTTTTCTAGTAATTAACATGAAATTTTCTCCTATTGCGTTCCTTGTGATCTCTATTTGTGTGCTGCTATTTCCACAAGTTTTTCCCTTGATGTGTATTTTCATTTGTGTTAATAAAGTATTGCTCTGAGCTGAGTTGGTACTCCTTTCTTTTTCTTGATTTCATGGGCATATCTCACCTTTCTATGATGTAATGAGATTTGATTTAATTGAACATCCTATTCCTTTTATCAATCATCTCTGACAACTCTCACTTGCAGGCTTGCCTCCAAGGTATCGTGATTCGGTACGTGCCATCACTCCTGGTTTACCTCTTTTTCTCTACAACTACACTACTCATCAGCTTCATGGGATATTTGAGGTTCATACTTCTCACAAAATTCCATTGTTTGCAAGTTGAAATAGAATGAGATCCAATGATATGCTAGTTTTATTTTCCTAGTTTATTAGAAAGTTTTTATCTGTAGCAATGTAGATGTTCCTTGTGCTATTTTTATTTACTATTCTAGAATAATATTTTTTTTCCACGTTCCTTATTTACTGTTTTATTATAAAGGAAGACATTTTTGCAACAATAGTTTTCTCTTTGACTTTTTTCCTTTGAAAGAATTCTCTATTAGCTGAATATCTGGTTATGATCTCTAAATTTGAAGTCCATTTTTTTTAGTACATGGAATTTTATAGGAACCTGGAGTACAGGACTTTCATTGTAACATAATATTTCTTGTTTTTTATTGCTCCCAGTTGGCATAGCCATATGAAGAAATGATTTATGCAGAATCTTATTTTTATCTCCCTCTTCTTCATAATTAGTTACACCAGGACGTTCATTTTTTTGTTTGGTGTTTATTGTCCACTCAAATTTCTGATACTTAGGAAGCTGAGGATTGTTGCGCACCGGTTAGTTTTATTTAATGGCATATCTTAGTAGTCTAAAAAGGACATTCTTACTCTCGCATCTACTCCCATCTTCAAATACTTCTCAATATTTTACCTTTTTAGCTCTAAAAAGGACATTCTTCAATGTTGTACATGGGTTTCAAATTTTATCATGTGAAGCTTTTAATCCAAGATGAATGTTTGAATGATTGTGTGGTTGTATTAATATTTTTTTTACCATGAACTTATTACCGATGTTGGATCCTTGACTTCTTATAGGCATCTAGCTTTGGGGGATCTAATATTGATCCAACAGCCTGGGAAGACAAAAAGTGTAAAGGCGAGTCCAGGTTTCCTGCACAGGTAGATTTAGAGAGGCCTCTAGTTCATGTTAAAAGTTTAAGACGTTCTCTTCCCTTACTAAAACCAATTAGCTTATTTGTTGAAAAAATTATCAGGTGAGGATACGAGTCCGAAAGCTTTGCAAGTCACTTGAAGAGGATGCTTTCAGACCAATTTTGCATCATTATGATGGGCCTAAGTTTCGGCTTGAACTCTCAGTAACAGAGGTATTAATGCCTGTTTTCCTTATGAGTTTAATTTATAGTTCTTCCTAATAAATTAATAGATAAAAAAAGAAACAGTGAAATAATACAATGTTGGTCAATATGATATTTAATAATGTTAATAAGAAACTTTATTTTTCTTCTGTTCACTGTCTTATGGCATGTCTGCTTTCACAAAGTCTGGAACTCTTTCTACCTGAAATGATCCCATCTCTGTGTACCAATATCTTGAAATGGTGATAGTGAATAATGGCATCCAATCTGCGGTCCTATATGGTACTGGCTATTCACTCCTTGACTGGTTAAATTCTTATTAATGTTTATTCTAATGACGTGCCTGTTTCACGCATCGAACTAACCATTGCGTGTGGTTTTTGCCTATGGGAATCCCAGAGTTAATAAACCTTGGTGAAATTCCTTCTCTACGTCAGCCGTTAATTAAATGCATCATGAACTCATTATATTCAGGATTCTTCAGAATATTCATTCTAAGAGTTTCTACCCACTGATTGATTATCTATTTCTCGTTTTATCTGTGATCAGACATTGCAACTGCTAGATTTGTGTGAGAAAGAAAGCACGTAAGCAAAATGGATGGGAGATAAAGTCAATTAGAGGCTGCAGAGAAATACAATATGCTGTTACTTGTTTGATAACTGGGTAAAGCTCTACCCGGTGAAACGCAAAATTGTACTATTTTGTTTTTTTTTTAAAGGCGTTTAGTTACTTTTTGCTCGGAGTATTTTGTATTCTGGCCACAAAGGCACAGGAAACCACAGCCAAAAGTTGAATCTTGCATGTATGCAAAGCTAGTAGGATAGTGAGTGCGAGCAAAAGGAACTCAAGAACGCATTTAACAATAGAGACTTGTTTGTTGTCACTGTATGAATTGTATTTGAGTATCGTCTCTCCTTCCTAAGCTGAGGGTATGCAGATCTTCATCCGAGTGCTTGCAGACCTTTTATTTCTAAAAAAGCAAGTATATATCAACTTTATTCACGTCAATCTTATCTAGCCAACTTGCACTTGCACGCCTGCCATTGCTTCTTCATTATTCTTTTAGCAAGTTTTTTTAAATATATATAATTGCTATAATATAAAATAAATGGAACATTGTTATGGTAATTTTTTTTATCAATTTAGTTAAAATTATTTATATATTTTTGAAACAATTATAACAATAGTAACTATTTTAGTCAAGTATTCTGATATAAGAGTGACTGTTTTAAGTGTTGTGATTTTGATCAGTAATTTTGATTAAATTGAATAAAAAATAATGACAAGTGATTAAATTAATAACTGTTATATATATAATTGCTACAATAATATTGGAATAAGATTATTTTGAAAATGAAAAATATGATAAGATTCTATTTTAATATTTTTTTTTTATAAAAAAAAGCCCTTTGAATAGAAAAAGATAAGGGGTGCTATTGTGGCTTTTAATAGAACCCATTCTTTTCCTACCGTTTTATTCATCAAACAAATAAATATAATCTCCAAACTCGATTGAATATTAATAGTGCTGATATTTATGAAAAGTTTGATGTTTAAATTTGATCAAAGTTTATTTATATTAATGTAATAATATAGAATTTATAAAATAAATAACTTTGAAGACTTAGTAATACTTATAAATAAAATTATTAATTAATTAATTTTGCATATTATTTAGGTGACTAGTGTGTATTTTAATTAAATTATATAGATAACAATATCTCTAACTACACTTAATAAAAGCCCTGAAATTTAACATGAGTTTTATGAAATTTTTAATAAACAATTTTAAATCAGCTCAAACAATCTTAGACACGTTTTTAAGTTTTGAGAACATCTCACGTGATTTACACCTGTGTCAGAGAGTCCTCATTCTCTCGTAATCAAATATTAAATACTTATTTAATCTCCACATGTCCAGGACCAGCAAGCGTCGACGCCGAACCAAAAGGATTCCATCCTACCAAATCAAGAATTAAGAAAGCTAGTTAATGTCTCAACTCCTAATAATGCCCCTAAATTATCATTAGAATCCAGCAGCAGGTGGGATTCTGATTCCGTAACAACCCAAAAGTCGGCGGATCCTCCACCTTCGCATATGGTTGGTCGGCGCTCGATTCCTACGGCCTCATTAAACTAATTACGCTCGCCAGCCACCAATCATCCATCTTCTCCTCTTCTGGCGTCATCTGTGATCCAGTGCCGGAGCTCCTTCCGTCGCCGGTCGCCGTTGCCCAAAAGAAGCGTCGTCGCGTCCGTTATCCTGCGTCTCGATGAGCCACTGTGCGTGGTACGTAATTAAAAGGCCGCCATTAATTGAAGAACGGTGGTGGGGTGGGTTTCAATTTTGTTCGCTTCGTAGGCGACGACGCATCGAGTGCGGCAGTTCCAGCTGGTGATGAGCAACACAATTACTGATGCCAAATTTTGTTGGCTTCTTTGATCGATGCACTAATATTACCAACGCCATCGCTCTCCGGCGGAGTCGCTGGAATTACTGAACCCTTTTCGACCGCCGTTTTTACATAGAATTGACGTCGCCGTTCACGATCAGAATCTTGTGTGGGATCGGGTGACAGATGTGACTGCGTTGTTGGTGAATCTAACGCGGCCGCATGGGCCCGGGCTCGGGCCCAGTTGCACAGTGAACGATCGGGTCGGGGGACTTCGTTTGCGCTATAAATACCGGTGGTTCTGGTTCTCTGCCGCGGAGCCTGTGGCGGAGGGTGATATATGGCGGAGGAGCGAACGCACGCCGAAGACCGCCTGCTCGGCACAGCGCACGGCCGGGCCACCGGCTCTGACCTCCCGGACCTCGCGGAGGATGATGTCTTCTGGGCCTTCGAACCCGGATGCAGCCGAACTGACCCCGGCCGGAGTCGTCGCGAAGGGGAAGGCGAGGACAGGGGGGCGTCATTCCTGCAGGTAGCGTCCGCGGCGGCGTCGGCGCCAGTGGAGGTGCCGGTGTGGCCGAGCTTACACCGGGTGGAGGAAGAGGAGGAGGAGGAATCAGAGGCGGGCGGGTGGATGCCGCCGCACGAGTACTTGGCGAGGGCGAAGGGGAAGAGCGGCAGGACGACGAAGTCGGTGCTGGAGGGGGCGGGGCGGACGCTGAAAGGCCGGGACATGAGCCGGGTTCGCGACGCGGTCTGGAGTCGGACCGGCTTCTACGGTTGAAACCCAAGCCAAGCCGGAAACAATATTAGGAATCAATTAAAGTGATTGATGCCTGTTTGTTTGTTTAAAGATTTGTTAGTGAATTATTTGGGTTTTGTCTGAAATTTTGATCGTTCTTGGTGATGAATGCAATAATCAATCGCTGCAGTTTCATTAATTAGTGTCATCACAATACACCAACTGAGAAATATATAAATGAGTGAGACCTGTTCGTTTCGTTTGAACAAACGCATTAAGATAAAATAAATCAATAAACAGATGAATTTATATTCACTAATTATTTTGTCATCTTAGTTCCTCGATGGCCAAGGTTAACTAGGCGTTCCTGATCATTTAAGACTAAAAAGAATTATTTTTCATAGAGATCAGTGAGTTTTCCCTTTCTATATATATATATTATGATAAATACAAATTAAGTATTGCAATTAACTCTTTATTATTTAAAATTTTATATATAATTCCATCACACTCGCTCAAATCGATTTAAATAGGGTTAGACCAAGTCACTTGGTTGTCACAGCGAAATAATTGTAGGGAAATATATGTTAGTTTAATCGTTAAATATTTTAATCAAATAAATCTGCACGTTTTTAGAGTTGTAATTTTATATTTTATCATCTGATTAGTCACGAAGGATGATTGACATAGGTGTTATCATGTTTTATCATATAATTTTATATTTTCCTTTGTACTTGACTTTGTGATTACTTTTTTCTTATTTTCTTAGAGAATACTATACGATGTGGGTATGATTCAATTCGGAGGACCCAAGAGAATAAGGAATGATGTCGACAAACTCAAGTGATTGAGTCATATAGTGAACCAAGAAAGAGTAGAAAAACTAAGCCACTCGAGTTGGGAGTGAAGTGATTCAGAAAAAATAGTAAGCGCTAACTACTCGAGTCAGGAGCGGAGTGATTCGAAAAGGCGAGAAGGTTAAGTCACTTAAGTCGGGAGCAAAATGATTCAAAAAAAATAGTCAACCTAAGCTACTTAAATCAAGAGCAAAGTGACTCATGAAGAGCAATAGATCTAAGTCATTCAAGTCGAGAGTGGAGCAACTCGAGAAGGGTAAAAGACATATGACACTCGAGTCAGGAGCGGAACAACTCCGGATGAAAAGGCCTGAGAAGCATAATTCCTAGGAACATCGGCTCTGATACCAAGTTAAACTAAGATAGAACAAACAATTTATAAAGCTTAGGCAATACAATTCAGAAGAATTAGCAGGGCTTGAATGGACAATCCAGTTAGCTGAAGAATATGTGAAGCTCTTGCAACTTGTAGACTTAGTAGTGTACAAAGATAACAAGGGACGATTAAGCATTCGATTCTCTAATTACCTTCCTGCACCACCCGTTGAAATGCAGGAAGAAGTAGAAGAAGAAAACCCCATAATACACACAAATCACATGCTAAGATATGAAGAACTCCCACCATACCCTAATGAAAACATGACGGAAGAAGAAATTGAGGCAGAAATTATACGATTACATAGACAACTTAGAACTTTAGGCCAAAGGACCCCTATACAACCCCCACATGAGCTAGAAGCCAAGCCAAAAGATAACCAGAAGACATGGTTAAATGGTGGAATTTAGCCCTTACGTCAACACCAGAGGTTGGGGGAGTTTTTGATGATATAGATGAATATGTATACCTCCCCAATGAACAAGGTATAAATATGATAGACCAAATGGTCAAAAACCTAGAAAGAACCGACAAATAATTAGGACGATTAGAGCTACATGTTACATTATACAAAGACGATGATGGTAACATCATTGCAAAAGAAAACAGTACAGAAGAGGAAAACTAGGTTCAAAGCAACTTAAGTGACATAAATCATCAAAATGGCCTAAAATGTACAAAATGCACCAACATACCGCTTCAAGATCATCAAGAATCAGTATTTAAAAACCTCCATGAAACCTCCTTTTAAAAGCTCACCTCAGGCTAATTTTTTACCTACCAGTCGACTGCTCTTAGCCAACAATCAACTGTCCAAGTTACCATTGTCTCACAACGGCTCAATCCAAGTCAAATAAGTGAATCAGTCGACTGGTGTACACCATCAGTCGACTACTGATAACTACCAGTCAACTGCTCTACCACTAGCCAACTGGTAAACCTCAAAACTAAGGTTTAACCCTCAAATGTTATCCTTTCACACTTGAAGCTTACCCTAGCCTAGATCTCAGCCTTTAAACCACTTCCATCAGTCTCATACCTCAGGATGCCTCTGAGCCCATGTTCGTCACCCTTCGCGTTAGCCTTCAAGTGTTTCTATAGGCTTAGTTATGCTATCGGATATCCTTTGCTAAGAGGTCATGCCTCCGGAACTTCATTACCCCTTAGCCTAGACCTCAGCCTTCAAGTCACTTCCATTAGCCTCACGCCTCTTGTGCTAGCCTTCAAGTGCTTCCATCAGCCTAGTCATATTAAGCGTTAAGAACCACACTCTTAGACTTTCCTTGCTAAGTCTCACCACTTGGACTTTCTTTGCCAAATATGCATACTTGGACTTTCCCATTGCTAACTTTATATTGGACTTTCCTTGCCAAGAAACACACTTGGACTTCTTCTTTTTCAACTCCATGTTAGACTTTCCTTTTGCCAAGTTACATATTTGGACTTCTCCAACAATCTCCTC
>JBAMHZ010275565.1:0-13400 GCA_037177395.1 Alpinia galanga | reverse complement strand
TCTTCTTGCTCGTGTTGCTTCATCAACTATGATACTTTTTCTTCAGGCTATCGCCCTAATTTCATCTTGCATCGGAAAAATTTATCTGCTTTGTTTGAAGAAATAATCCATGATGATAAGTAATTTGAATTTCCTTCTTTATCGCCTTCTGGTGCAAAGTCCTAAATGATCCCAACCTGAGTTCATCACAATTATCTTATCAAAATTCTTGCTGGAGAAGTACATAGCGATTAGAAAACAAAGCACAACTGATAAGAACACGTCTCACTGTGTGTACACTGAAAGAAAGAAGAGTTTGTTCTACTTTCATAAGCATGAAAACACCAAAGAGTTGAGTGATATCAAATTGGTACTGACTATAGAGGGGCAAGAGTTTAGAAGAAGATTCTTTATTTGATTTGTAGATTTTGCCTTGAGCAATATGGTGGAAAGATTCGAGGGAGTTACTTGATGGAAAACTTACATTCTTATGCTTTGAATTTCTCTCATTACTTGATGGAAAACTTACATTCTTGCAAGGAATTATGCTTTGAATCTCTCTCATTGTTTCTTTATTACTTTAGTATGATTATGATGCTGCAAATGTTCTTTGTGTGTGTGTGTGTGTGAGCTTATGCAAAATTTTATGTTTCTCATAAGCTATGCGATATGTTATGGCATGCTGTGTAAGAGCCAGACAGGAATTTTCACTTGTCTAAGTTTCAAAATGCCTGTTGAGCAAAAACAACTAAGGCCCTTCACTAGATGACTCTTTTTCCTTGGTGAAGTTACACCCATCTGTTTATAACAAATGAAATGGCCAACATTCTGAAAATGTGTGTGAATTTTTTTAGTCATTCACAGCTTACCTCTCCATCTGCATTTCTATGCCTCATTGTTAGTTATTTAACTTCCAATAAGCCTTTCTTTGCTATTGTGCCCTCTTTATGCTATCTTTCTATTTTATTATTCAACCAAATCAGCTGAATCTTTGTTATAACTCGTTTTAAAGCATACCTATTTGTACAACAACCCCTTGACTACCTTTACCCTATCGATCCAACTCAATTATATCTTTAAGTTGTTGTGTTTTGAAGCAATCTTGTCAAAGGTATCATCAATAAGAACTTTTTTTTTTCCTTTGGTGTATAAAGGGGAAGGTGGAGTCTTTCTTCTTCATGATATGAATAATAACAGACTTCTTCCTTTGGTCAGGGGGAAAAGAAAAGGGCCATGTTAGACTCATCATCATATGTGACAAAGGGAAGATGGGGGAAAAGAGAGAGAATGTTTTATGTAGTTAAAAATTGGAATGTGTTCAACTTCCTCCTCCAGCTGAGGATGGATGGGTGGCACTGTAAAGAATGACAATGAGAAGGAAATGCAAAGGTAGTCGATCATAACTAAGAACAAGAATGCCTCAGCTTATGTTGTCACGATTAGATCTCATATTGTGCATTGCTTCTTAGACTTCTAAATTGTGCCTTTGCTTCTTAGAGTTTTAATTGTAAGCTTCTTAGATCTAGACCATCGCACTAATTTACTCTTTGATCCGATTAATCCTGGGAACGATTAGTTCTATTGTATGAATCCTTTGTGATTTTAAAAATTTTAATTCATAGAAGAAATGGCCCAGATTGCACCCGAATGTAGGATTTAGTTGGATAATAGGGGAAAACAAATTAAGCGGGTGGTGGGATAAGGAGAAAGTAGCATTGTAGATTTGTTGAAGATTACGGCAAGCGACGGCTGATGCGGTAGATGGCGAACACCGAAATCTCTCCTTCCTCCGGGGCCGATGACTCCGCCGTCCGCATCAACGGCCGAACGCTCTCCTCCACCATTGTCGCCTCGAACCCCTCCTGCTTCAGCGCCTCCAGGCACTCACCCACCACCGGCCTCAGCTCGCTCGCCGCCCACCCCGTCGTCCGAGCCCCCCAAGCCGCCCTCATTGTCCTCCCCAGCCTCTCCATCTCCTCCGCGTCGAAGAACACGTCCGACATCAGCACCACGTCCGCAGCATCCGCCGCTTCTCCCCAACGCAGCTCCCGCACCTCTACTCGCGCCTCCTGCCCGTTGGAGGCGACGCTGGCCCGGAGGCCCCCGAGAAGCTGCCCGACGTCGGTGAGCACCACGCGGCCCGCGCCCATGGAGGCGGCCAGCAACCCCGGGAGGCCTGTCCCTGCGCCGAGCTCCAGGACGGTGGCGCCGGCTAGCTGGGCTCCGCCGTAGAAGGCCATCCACTCCGCGAGGTAGACGGCGGAGTCCCAGAGCCATGAGCCGGTGAGGGCGCAGCCCGTGGAGGGGTCGACAGTGCCATCGCCCTCGTGGATGATTAACTTGCGGCCGGAGACCTGAACTTCGCGGGCGCCACCCATACCCACCTGACAACCGCCCCACCGCTTGCTCTCAAGACTTCCATATTTTACCCGATTTTTCTTTTATTTTACTCTTTGTTTTTGCTGCAGAATTTTCGAATGGATTCTTCCAACCATGTTTTGCTGTGCGAATATTTACTTTAATAATTGCCACTTTCTTATTGAGCGGCAGCAGCCTACAGACGACGTTAAGAATCAATTGACCTTCATTAACAACGAAATTAATCTTGTATAAAAAATCATCAAAGTAAAGGAACCATGGATATTACACTGCTAAAGAAGTCCACAATTCCTAAACAACAAGATTATCTAAATCCACTCTGTGTCTACAGACATAAATCATCCTAAGAGTCGTCTTCAAATATGCATGTATGTAAACGCTTAAAAACCTCATCTATTTCAGAATTTTCAGAGATGAGAACAAGCATGAGTTCCAGAAAAACTTACATGGAACATGCCACAGCAACACAACAAAGCATAGCTCGCTTAAATTGGTTGAGGTACTGTTTATCTGGTGTAGAAACTCTGGTCCTTGTTCCAGAATGAACTCTGAGCATCATCTCGAACTGAGAAATTATAGGAGACATTCTTTTGGAATTGTTGCATGAACTTGATCTTGTCTCGGTGTTTTCTACTATTGAAGCTCCAACGAGGAATGCCAGCAATGACTAACAACCACTTTGTCAGTCGACAAACTGAGATTCAACACCAGAATCACAGCCACTGTCCTCAGCTTCATTTCTCAGATCACCAGCAGCTCTACCACCAGGACCATCTCTTCCCCTGCCAAGAGTAGTCATCATTCTGTCCAGGTTTGCTTTTTTAGGACTCTGAAGCAGCATTTCACCGAGCTTTCTCCTTGCTCGATACAATTCATTTGGTTTCAGGAGCTCCCCTTTTCGATATGCCTCCCTCAGGAAGACTGTGTGGAGCTTGCCCTGGTTGCCCCTCGTAGAAATGTAGAATATTCCCTGGTGCTGCAGCAGGAATTCCTTCATCTTATTGGGAAGGCCCATCGCCTGCCGGAATTGTGCGATCCGCTCCATCGTCATTCTCTTCTCCACCGTCAAGGATAGCAGCTCGTGTATTGTCGCCACCATGCGTTTCTCCATCCGCCGTTTTGCCTCTAGTGACCGGAGGTCGTAGCCGGACACATCCTCGTAAGGCGACCAGTAAGGTAGCCGCTGCCATTTCCACACTGCGATCCGGTAGAACTTGCCGATCTTGAAGCCCGGAGGGAAGTTGATGAGGAAGGCGAAGCGGGAATCCTCGGCGTCGGTGCCGCGTTCGCGGTACTCGCGCTCGCGCGCGCGCTCGATGGCGCAAACTCGGAGATCGGCTGCGTCGTCGGCATCGGCGGGGGCGTCGACGAACTCGATGTACTTGGCGCGAGGATCGTCGGGACAGTCGGACGAGACGACGAGGCGGAAGAAGGAAGGGTAGGCGAGGACGACGGACTGCTCGAAATCGTCGGGGAGGCCGAGGTCGTAGCGGGCGATGCGGATGTGTTCGAGGCGGACGCGGAGGGAGGGGGTGGTGAGGAGGAGGAGCTTGCGGAGGCGGCGGACGGCGTCGGGGAGCATGGAGAGCAGTGCGTCGGACTCTCGGCGGAGGCGGGTCTCGGCTCGGGGCGTGAGGCGGACCCAGAGGAGGCGCTGCACGGGGTGGTCGAAGACGTGGAAGACGTAGGGGTGCTTGATGAGGAAGTGGCCGACCTCCTCGGGGTCGAATTTGAGGTAGCGGCGGGCGAGGGCGTCGAGGCGGGCGAAGGGGAGGGAGGCGGAGGGCTGGGAGAGGAGCATGGACTGGAGGCTGAGGGCGCGGCGCACCTTCTTTTCGACCTCCATCACGTTGTCGAATCCGTGGTCGCGGACGCGCTGCAGCTTCTTGGGGATGGACGTCGACTGCGACAAGCGCCGGCCGGCGACGGCGGAGAAAGGGTGGCGTAGAAGATCGAATCGCCTCCTCAAGTGGAGGAAGGCAGTCATCGGATTTGGCGTCGGAGGGGAGGAAGACCGGAGGGATTTGGGTTTCAAGGGTTTCAGTAAAGAATGGAAGGGGCTAATATGGCAAATTCGGCCCAATAAGGCCTATTGGGACGGCTCGATTGGTCCCGTTAACATAATAATAATAAAAAAGTTAGGGATGAAATAATAAATATTTGAAAAATGTAGTGTACTTATTAAAACTTGTTGAGGCGAAGTGAAATTTTATCAATCCGAATCGATCGAGAGCAAGCGAGAGATAAAGGAGCGAGGAGGAAGGGGAGGAGGCGTTGTCGGCAATGGCGATGGAAGTGTTGGAGGAGTCGGTACGCAACATCTTGGAGCAGGAGACGCTCAAGTGGGTCTTCGTCGGTGGGAAGGGTGGCGTCGGCAAAACTACCTCCAGCTCCGTCCTCTCCATCCTCCTCGCCCAGGTCCGTCATTCCGTCCTTGTCATCTCCACCGACCCTGCGCATAATCTCAGCGACGCCTTCCAGCAGCGGTTCACCAAGGTCCCCACCCTTGTCAACGGCTTCTCCAACCTCTACGCCATGGTATTATCAGTTTTGCGGTTCCGCCGCCTATTTTTTACCCTCCCGCCCCCGATCCGATCTAGACCCCTGTAATTAATTCTATCTATTTCTCCTTTTGTTACGGAAATTTTGACTCTTATCTTCTTCAGGAAGTGGATCCCAAGGTGGAGGACGACAATTTATCTGACGATGGCCTGGAAGGATTCCTTTCGGAGTTGACGAATGCTATCCCTGGAGTCGACGAGGCTATGAGTTTTGCTGAAATGCTCAAGTATGTTTTCTCACTGTTCGATTTCTGCCGCTTATGTATTGGGAACGTTGGGTGGATAACCGTAGCTTCGCATTCATGTAAAAGTCGAGTTTTTTGCTCTCTTGATGATTTAGCTGATGAATGTATTGACTGGATTGCTAGATATAACTATTAAACTTTGCCAGTTGCAGACTACTTTGTAAAAGTTTGGCTATAGATAGGAGAAGATAGATGGTAAATGCTTTGTTACATGACATGTATAGGATTCAAATGCCGCGATCTATGCTAGTCCAGTACTACATGGGTTTTTTGAATTACAAAATCAAATCTTTGGATGCAATTGACTCTGCATATTAGACTATTATTATGGTGTCGGATAGGTTTCCTTTAGTTATACTTAGATTAAGTAAACAAGATGATTAATGGTTGATACCAAATTTGCAGTGATCATATTATCTGAATACAGTAACATTACTATTAATTTTTCAGATGATGCCATTAAATAACACCTTAAGCTTGCTGGAATGTGGGTATAATAACCAAAATACACAAGTTAAGCATGAAATAGACAATAATACAGCAATGGCTGAAATACCTTAATTTATTCTACTCGTTTAACTATAATATTCATCAGTTGTCTTTAAAGGTATACCTTTTTAACCATTTTCCCGCTTTTGTTAAATTATATTATCTAGTTGGCATCTACCTAGTTTATTGTGAATATTCCTTTTAGTAAATACACAACTATCTCATTTTTTCTTCTTCTTTGCTAATTTGTTAATGCCATCCTTTAATAATTGATGATATACAAGAGCATAACTCCTCACATAATACTTGCACTGTTTAGCCAAACATATCATCTGTTTGGGACAAGCATTGCTAAACTTAGCTTGATTGATTGCTAACCAAAAAGTTGAACAGTTTACAGTTTAGTTTGGCACCCTTTTTCTGTTTTTGTTTTATTAAATCCTCTTTAGGTTCACTCTTGGTTCAAAGCATATGCTAGAATTAAACCAGCATCTCTAGCAGTTACCAAGTTTTGATTTTCCTAGTTTTTTTCCTTTGTTTAGCAGTGATCTTAATTTGTTATACTTATATAATCAGCATGTCTCCTCACCTATTTGGTTTTTGATTCACTTTTTGTCCTCCCTTTGTGTTTTATTGGATATTTAATTAAATAGCATCTGTTATCCGATCAGAGCAAGTGCAAGTCCAGTATAATTAACACTTGTGCAATGGTTTATAGCATCAGTTATCCGATCAGAGCAAGTGCAAGTCCAGTATAATTAACACTTGTGCAATGGTTTATAGCATCATATAGCAACAATTACCAAATCCGCATGTGCACCCATTTGGGGTTCTACATCGATTTTATGATGCCATTCAGCTATATCTCAGGTCATATAGTTAGGTTATCATGCATAAAAGTTTATTTAATTTGTTTGAAAATTTATATTCCTGAATTTTTTTGATTATAAACTTTGATGTTTACAGTGTATAGTGATTATTACTTGTAATCTTTGTGGGGAAATTTGTTGTAAATTCTGATGCTTGCCATATGAGACTAGCTCTTGTTTTCTTGAATCATGATTCAAGTTCTTCCACAAACCACTAATAATCATGTATTATTATTCATATACTCACTGCAGATTAGTCCAGACAATGGATTACTCGGTTATAGTATTTGATACTGCTCCAACCGGTCATACTTTACGATTGTTGCAATTCCCATCAACTCTAGAGAAGGGTCTTGAAAAAGTTATGTCTCTGAAGAATAGGTTTGGCAGCATGTTTAGCCAGGTAATTGCACTATTCTTACACCATGCAAGAGTTGATTGTATAGTTCTTCAGGTTGTAATGTCTTGTAGTTAATCTATAGTTAACTGATGTGGAAGTTTTGCCCATGTTAGTTCAGTAGTATTGTTTGACTATCATGCTCTGCTCATTTTCTTGTTGGTGAAATTTGGTTAATTCAAAAACTCTGTGAAACTTAGGAAGTGTGTGCTCTATTCAAATTGCTAACAGAGCTTGTTAAGTTTCCTCCTTGAGGTTGCCTTGATGGCAGCACTATGTGTAGCACTACATACATGTATGATACAAATAGGATTCAGGAAAGATCTTTCTAGTGTTCGAATTTTCAAATTTTCTGTTGATGACCCCATTGAATTTATAATAACACCTAGGTAACCTTCACTAAGTTCCATCTTCTCTTGGCGGTGTCTGGCTAGTAATTTCTTGATAGAGCCTCCTGTATCAGTGGTAGAATTATCACTAGTCATAATGATGGGTACTTGGACATTCTACTTGTATATATGGGTTCACATTCTTGTTATAATATTTTTCTTTGAAATTGATATTGGCAGGCTACTCGTCTTTTTGGCCTTGGTGACGAGTTCAGTGAGGATGCTTTGCTAGGCAGGCTGGAAGGTATGAAGGATGTGATTGAGCAAGTAAACAAACAATTTAAGGATCCAGTAAGATCAATTCCTTCATGATATTGTGTACAAATTCAATGTTATTAAATTAACCCGCTAGTTTCCATTAGATATTTATGTTTCCGATCGAGACTTAATATCCATATCGTCTACAAGTGCTTCTGCAATCTATCACTGATTCCTGTGTTACATTCAGCTAGTGAGCATGGTCATGCCCTTCTATATTTGAGATATAGCTACATCTGCAAGGCTAGTGAGACTGGCGGTACTAGTAATGGCTAATTTATACACAAACCTGAAACATCTACAATTACTAGACGATATGACCTATGCAGATTTCCATGGTAGAGAAAATTGATGTAGCAGGCTTGAAATAGTTAGTACTCAGCTTATTGTTGTTTGTACTTTTGAACTTGCTGCTACAGTGTCTGGTATATCTCTGTTTAATTGTGATGATCTATTTTGTTGGTTTTTAAATATAAAACATGCATTACAATAAGTTGATGAAATTATAGATTATTTCTTTACTGGTGAACTTGTTGCGACAGGATTTGACAACATTTGTCAGTGTGTGCATTCCTGAGTTTCTTTCTCTATATGAAACTGAGAGGTTGGTTCAAGAACTAGCAAAGTTTGAGATAGACGCTCATAATATCATCATTAACCAAGTACTTTTTGACGAAGAAGGTGCGTGACTACACAATCTATATGTTTATTCTAAAATCTGCATTATATTTCTTACTTCAATCCTAGTTGATGTGGCCTATCCAATCATGTAGCTGTTGAATCCAAATTACTACAAGCGCGAATAAAGATGCAACGGAAGTATATCGACCAGTTCTACATGCTCTATGACGATTTCAATATCACCAAATTGCCGCTGCTCCCGGGAGAGGTAGTTTATCATGGCAGAAGCTGAATCATTTATAGTTCAGCTTATCTTCTGGAGTGATGATGATAATGTTGTTTTTGCAGGTTTGTGGAGTTCAAGCGCTTAAGAAGTTATCTCAACACTATGTCACACCCTATAAGCCTTCTCTTGTCCGGGGCACCATTGAAGAAGTTCAGCAGAGAATATCTACCTTGCGATTACAGCTTCAAGAAGCAGAGTCAGAGCTAGAGAGACTGCAAGAAGGGAAATAGAATGCTCGATCGATTTTTCTCCAAGATCAATCAAATTTATCGATAGCCAATTTCATCAAGGCTTGTTTCCTTATAGGATTCAGGTATAACTAAACTACACCAGACTGCTAGGTGATTTATACCTTTAAATTTCTGTTGTTTTACATAGTTTCAGCATACACTTGTTTTTATTTATCTGAATTATTATTGACTAACTGGGAAAATAAGAAGGGCAATAATTGTGTTTATTATGAAATTGTATTTCTCCTTTTTGGATTATGTATGATTTGACTATATCAAGCAATTCAATAGTTTTTTTATATCATTATGGCTAATAATTTCTTTCAGTAGTAATAAGATTGGAATCATCTGGCTAGTTTTTTGTTTATTATTGTTATTTAAATGGTCTTCATAAATTGTATTAAGGGATGCTAATATGACTTGCCTTAATTGTAAATGAATAAAATGTTCGATATTTAAATTCAAATCAAACAAATGAATAAACAATTATAATTGCTTATTTTTTTTATTTTGTTGTTTATTTTTAACAAAGGAAAAGATTGATGTAATCATCATTCTTTTAAACCAATGCTATTATAAGGATTGGATTTTTTGTTATTAAAAAAATGTAACAAAAATCCATAGCAATACATCACAAAAAGTGAAAATTATATAAATATCAGTAAAAAAAACTGATTATACAATGCTAACACAGTTTCCTCTTGGAGCTGCCCTAGCAAAATTGAGCACAATGATGCCATCACCAAGCCAAGAGAAATCATTACATGGCAGCTCGATCAATTGATCGATGAAACTCTCGTTAATATGGGATCCTGAAAATGAATCTATTGACATTACTTTTCCAATATCAAAGACCAACCTTCCATAAATCAATATCAAGAGGTCAAGTAGAGATTAGAGAAAAATGGAAGACAAAGAACCAAAAACTAATAGGCGAAACCAGCTTTATCGTAGAACAAGCACACAGTCAATTCGTGTCCTATGTGAAAAGAGATTATCAGATCCATAACAACAGTCACATATACGAAACCTACAGTTCCTAATTGTTCTAACACCAATCATAATCATAGGAAGGTAATCATATCCTACTCTTGATCACTGACATTATGCATAGAGATCAATCCCCCAGAATTTGGCCGGTTGATTCGTTCTGTACTTCCGATCGATACCTTTGATCGTCTCCATGTCCTCATCTGATATGGCAAAATCAAACACTTTGAAATTCTTGTGCAGCCTTTCGACCTTCGAAGTCTTCGGTATAACGACAGTGTTTCTCTGGATGCCCCACCTGAGAATGATCTGAGCAGCTGTCTTGTTGTATTTCTCAGCCAAGGACTGATCATTTCCAAAGAAAGAAAATATCAGGTTATTAATTGATAAAATGATTATGTCAGAATGCTCACCGAAAATAGGGGTATCAACTGAATAGCCTCTTCACCTTTGTTACAGTTAAGAAAGTTACTATATGTATTAATGCTTTAACTATAGGGTATTATGTCGAGTCGTATATATATGTCGCATGCATAATTCTCTCGATAACTGAATTACAATATTTCATCCCTCTCGATTACCTTTATGACTGGATCGTCAAGGCAGGAAATGGTGCCAAACCATTCAGCATTAGCAGCAGCACCACCAATAGGTGTATGAGCGGTTACACAGATTCCATGCTTTTGGCAAAATTTGACAAGAGAGTCCCGTTGAAAATATGGATGGGACTCAATTTGGTTCACTGAAGGCTTGATTTTGGAGTATGCCAAGCAGTCTCTAGTGAGAAATATGTCGTAGTTGCTGCACCAGTGGATTATCGATCAGTATAGACAATTAAACCATAGAAGCCAAGATTTATAATGGATTTGAGATTCATGTTACAAAAGTTTGGTTAACATCATGCTTGCAACAGACCGATAAACAATAGGGGTTCATTATATAAATTCTTTGGTATATGCTTAATTGCAGTACTTTGCCTTGTCTAGCAAATGATGAGATTTCCATCGGCATGCATGCAAAAGGTCACTGAAGAAACAAGATACAAAATTAAAAAAAAAGAGTCTAAATAACATTATAAAAGGAACTTACTAGAATGATAATGTCAAATAAATTTAGTTATAAGCAAACATATTGGTTAAGCCATTTTTACAGAAGTTCAATTCTCAACAAGCTTACATTCACTATCAGGATCCTCAAATGTAGGATTTTTAGGCTTACATAATGAGCCACAAAATGAGTGTAAAGCACACATTCCTTGTGCCTATCATAATTATGTCAATTTCAAAATATACTTAAGAACTACAAAGAAGTATCTATCAATGCTACAAATTTTATCACTAGAACTTAATAATTTGTCACTAATATTTGGGTCAGAATAATTTCGATACTAAATTTGTCAGCCTAAGTCATGTGACATTATCGACAACTTTTTCATCATCATTAAATAATACAATAGTGATAAAATTCTTTTTATCGCATATATATAATCACTATCTAAATTTTTATCATCGAAAATACTTTTAGTAACAACTATGCGGACAAAAGTTTCAATGGAATCAGAATTAATACTAGAGAAAGAAAGATTGGATACACTTCTTTACCATTATGTACAAATAATGTAGTAGTTAGACCTAAGACTTCAACTAATTTAAAAAAGAGCAAAACCTTGCTGAATCAAGTCTTTGCATGTTGTGATTTAAGTAAAACTATACAAGCTGGATCAATGATATTTAATGGCACAAATTCATTCAGGAGAGTAAGAGAATTTTCATCCTACATATCAGACATAGATATAACTAATATGCATTGTTAATAATCATGATTCGTGTATCAAGACTGAAATAATGCAACATAAACTCTAAAACAAAAGGAAAAAATAAGAGGAATATTGAAGTGCAACCACAACAATTCACCTAATTCCAATGCTCCTAACCAGTCCCAAGCTAACAAGTTCCTCCATTGCATGCCAAGTGGTCTCAAGCGATATGGTTGTATCTATGTCGAGAACACCATCATCACCAAGAGCACTAGCTGTTGTTCCAACCCCTACATGCATGAATGTCCAAAGCTTGTATATAAGGTTCTAGAACGACAAAGTCAAAAGGTATTACTTGCTCATATTGGGATAATTTTACCAGTATGTCTCGTAGCCACTGGAAAGTGAACAAGGTAAAGATCAAGATAGTCTAATTGGAGTTTCTTCAAGCTGTCCTTGCAAGCCTCGAGCACATGCCCGTGATCTGAATTCCATAGCTATCACAACACACACAGACAAAATTAAGGACCCTAAAAAAAAAAACGAAATTGGAAAACTGCAGATAAAGATTCACATTAGTAGTCCATTAAAATACCTTGGTGGTGATGAAAACTTCTTCTCTTTTGATAAGTCCAGTACGAAAAGCCTCTGCAAGTGCTTCGCCAACTTCAGCTTCATTCTGGTAATCAGCTGCAATGACGCGGGACATTTTTAGCAGCAATTTTGGTTTTTTTTTCTTCCCAAAATAACATTCTAAAAATAAGTCATCGCAAGATCATGACTTTCGTTCGTAGAACGCGGAATTAGGGATACCCATTTTCGATCTAAAAGGGCACAAATATCTTCTTATAGAGAAGCCAGTACCGGCGCAATCGAGATGGCGATAGCCGATGTTGAGGGCGGAGAGGATGAGATCTCGGATGGATCCGGTCTCCATCCGCCACACGCCGAGGCCGACGATGGGTATACTGTGGCCGCTGCTCAGGGCGATCGCCTCCGCCATGGCTCCTCTACAGCTACTGCTGCTGCTTGCGGCTTTGGGTTCACCGTCGAGGACCACCCAGAACGCGGATAAAGCTGCGTGCGATGCGAGGTCACATTAAACCATTTCTGTGTAAATTGAACCAAATCGATATATCTTTTTATTTTTCATTTAAAAAATTAATACAAAATATTATTAAATCAAAACCGTAGGAAAAACAAAACAAAACAAAATAAATAAATCGGTAATATATTAATATCTTTTAAAATCACGTGCTTGATTTCTCAATGCCCTAATTGAAGCAAATAAATAAAATGATTTTTAAAATTATATTGAGTAATATATACTTTCTTAAAATCCAGAAGACAAAATGTTTTTTTTTAAAAAAAATTATCCCAACTTTTGAGTAACTTATTATCAAACCTAATTTAAGCTCAAAGTATTAAAAAAAAAAAAATGAAGCCGACTCTCTATTGTGTATGAGACGTTAGTTCAATATTGAAAGTTTTTAGATTTAATATTTGATTTATATTATTTCATAAGTATGTATGTTATGAACAAATACATGAAAAGTAGTTCTCCCTCACACGTGCACCCGCATGAAGTACAGATTCAGGGTCCAGATTGCATTAAACCCAGGTGACTTGTGTGCGAGTGTGATCTACACACGTCAAATATCAGACCGATCAGAGTAAAATTTATCCAAGCAAATGAACTAACATTTTACCATCTGGATTAGTTTTTACTTAATTGTAACAGATACATTAATGATGATTAATGAGAATCTATTTTACTCGTACTAAATATTTGACGTTTCACTATGGTAAATAAAAGTCATTAAATGACTTCTTTTATTTAGCTAGCCACGAGGAGAACTCTTATATAAGGAGCCTTAGGCCTAAGCAGGTGATGAGTAAATCATCCACCTGTGTGCCCCTTTCTTTCTTTCTCTTGGTCTACTAAGTATCA